>CM030854.1:6183104-6415604 GCA_018105865.1 Metaphire vulgaris
TGGACGACGCGCTTCTATAGTTGCTATAGGCAACGTCAATTTCATAATGGACGGAGCTTACGTATAATCATCACCACCGTCATAAGCGCGACGTTATTTTAATTAATGCTTCGCTGGCTGTAGCCTTGCATATCTTATGGCTGCTTGTAGCCTAACTGGCCCATAAATTTTAACTTTGTGCGCGTGTGTAGCCCATCGTTTTTTCCAATATCTACCTTTCACGTCCCTTTCCTTCTCCCTCCCCTCTTCTACCTTCCATCTTTCACTCCTTTCTCTCTCTTTTCCATGCCCTCTCCGCCAGAGGCGTAGCGTCCCAATGGCTATTATGACTCGAGCCATGGGCGGCACGTGTGGAGGGGGCGGCAAATTCAGCGGTGGTGACCTTTTTTTGCTTGTCAGACATAAGAACAGCAGATTGGGGTGCGGCATTTTTTTCAGGAGCCATCGGCGGCACAAGACCACGCTACGCCATTGATTATGAGACCACTTTGCGAAAACACTCGTTCAACTGCCAATCTCCATTGTTGGTCATGCTTTGTTCCGTTCCTTTGTAGACAATGACACCAGTATTTTAGGATACAACTAAAGAATAATAGGAATTTTAAAAACGCATGCGTCTTGTTCTTCTCTTCTTTTTCTTCCATCATCTACGATGACGATTAGTTTGATATGAGATGACTCCAGGTCTTCCTGTCTCTTGGCATCTGTGTTGCTTCTTCTAAGTTCAGATTTTGTTTTCCAACATATTCTTTTATAATTATTATCTATCCATCTCTTAGCTTGTCTTCCTCTACTTCTGTTTCCCTCAATATGACAGTGCAGAGCTCTTAGAGGCAGTCTTTCTTCTCCCATTCTTGTCACATGTCCAAACCACTGTAGTCTTCTCCTTCGGATTTTGTTTATTGCCGTGTCTATTTCTGTCTAGTTCATACGCTTTCAAACAGGAAAAGGAAGTTCAGCTGCTCAACTGGTATTATAGAGGAAACAATGACTAAACATTTAGAATCAGAGATGTGCGGATCGCGGATTGATCCGTCCGCGGAGCCGGGTCCGCAAGGATTTTAAGGATCCGCGGACCTTGGCGGACCCAAGTATAAAAAAAGCTGGCGGAGGCGGAGTATCCGCGGATCCTGAAAACTGGCAACACGCACACACAGACACAGAAATACTTACACATTGTGCATAGCTATTTGCTACCTTTTCAAATTACGCCCTGAATTTTATGACTATTGCATGGCTGTACTGTAGATGACCAACGTGACAATTATCTCTTTGATCAACAGAAACGCTAAGTTAGGAGGTTTACATAAGAGATCAGAATAACTGACGGGAGACAGCTTCCGACAAGTTCAAACTTCAAAGTCCAGTCAACCCGACTCGGATTCCATCATTTTCCAAGTCATCTAATCCCCAGTCATTTAATCATCGTCACTTAACCTCCCGGCACGTAGGCCTAATCCCCAAGTGAATGGGTGCAATATTTAAAGACCGGTGAGTGGAAAGGATTTCAAATGTGAATTAAAGAAGATTTCAATTGAGACCAATTCAATAGTGATAGCGACACGAATTCTCTTTCAGTGTCAGTCGATTTCGTCAAAGGCCATTGAGTAAACAAAGGGGTGATTATGTCGGGGGTTTCATTTCATCTAGTGTACCAGGAGGGATAATGCCGGGGGTGGAATCATGGAATGTCCTGGGGAGAATGACCGTACTCCTTTGAAGAGAATTTCGAGCGTCTAATTGGTTATTAAGTAACCAATTTTTTGCCTGAATTTGCTGTGTACTGTTTGAGGCGTGCAGTTGTGCACTCCACACGGTATTCATATATGAACGTTTTTGAATAACTTTTATTTTACGTTTTTAAAAAATCTATGCTATGCTTTACATGTAGCGTCTCCTTTCTTACGACTATTTGTGCAACGAGTCTCGGACCTAGGTACATAATTTTACTGCTTATTGAAATACATTAGGATAGGCCCTATATAGGCTTGCTGAAACCATGGGAGGGGTGTTAGTAAAAGACCGAATTTATTTAATATCTGCGGATGCGGATCCTCCGCGGCTCCTGATATTGGATATTCGCGCGGATGCGGATCCTCCGCGGATCTAAACCTGACGGAACCGGATTATCCGCGGTCCCAAAATTGTTGGATCCGCACATCTCTGTTTAGAATAACTCAAAGCAAGTAAAGCCGATTTTGGCGCCGTCATGGCGGCCAGCACGCGTTTGTGCGTGCCACCGATTCGCCGCCGTTTTCGGAATCTACCGACGTTTGGCGCTTGAATTTTGCGCCAATTGCGAGGACTGCGGTCTACTCATCGGTTTTTCGAAGAGTTTCTTACCGTCCTCCACTTTTCCGCGTCGTTCTGGAAGTCGGTCGCCGCCGCCGTTGAGGAGTTCGCCAATGTCGACCAAAATGGCCTCCGCGAGAATTTCAACGTGGCTGCGTGTGACTGTCGTTCCGGACTTCGCTGGGACTTTACACCTTCGTCGGATTTGCCGATTTCGGCGACGAACCATTCTCACGGAAGACCGCTTCTTGGATTTCACCGTTGGATGTTACCGTGCGGAGAACTCCCGCTACCAACTCGCGGCACCCTAACATCATCTTCCGTTCCTCGTTGACCAGTCAATGTGGCTACAATTTTCTTGCGAAGGACCGCTTCTAAAGGACTTAGCACCGGATTTCTACACGGCAACGAGTCCTTTCTATCATCCGAGCGGAGTTTAACATCGCCACCTTCGGACCTTCATTGACATGTCAGCGTTGTTAAAGCGCTTTTGATCTTTGCTATTTTACTAAGTTACAGCGCTATATAAATTGTCCTGGAATAATAATAATAATAATAATAATAATAATAATAATAATAATAATAATAATAATAGTAATACTAATAAGTATGTAGATGTATGGGGCGGGAAGTTAGTAGAGTGGTAACAGCGTTGGACAATTTGAGCAGAAGGTCGCGGGTTCAACTCCCGCGGGAGCCCTAAGGTCGACTCAGCCTTCTTTCGCCAGATGGCGATGGCAAATGAGTAGCGGATTAATCCGCGAAGTAAACAGGTGCGTTGCATGAGAACACTGGCCCCGTATCATGTAACCTTGCACCAGTCGCCTGGCTGAGGGCCTTGGTAACGGAGATCAGCGCCGCCCTATGAGCCTTGAGGTGAGCCTTGAGTGCTCGGGAAGAACTTTACTTTTTTACTTTACTTTACTAGGTATAAATCCACATACTACTCTTACCTTGGAACATAATTATCAGAACAATTGAAAATGGCATGCAAATAATTTGGTCCTTATAAGGATTTTTCAAGGACTAAGTTACAAGGACAAGGACCGATCTGCAAGGACGAGGATAAGGGCGAGGTAGGAGCCCCCAAGGACGAGGATAAGGACGAGGACTGACCACAAGGACGAGGACAAGGACAAGGACTTCAAATTGGTCCTTAAGGACAAGATACAGGACAAGTATTAACATATCTGATTATTCTAAAGAGATTTTACTTACCAAATAATATGACAATTATTTTGGTGTTGCTTTCATTCATGTCAGACATACGGAAATACTGTATTTCTGCATCAATTGCGCTCTGAGGTCGTTGAAAACATAAGTCTACTTCAGATACTGTAAACAGGAGGCAGATAAATTATCTGGTATCTCTATTATAAATACTTCTCAGTAGGCCTAGGCCTATCTCGTATAACTACTGTACTAGCAGTCGTGCATACAGACAGCTACAGGCTTGGACTGGGCAGCCGGAAGACCGGGAGACTCCCGGTGGGCCGCCGACTGAAATGAAAAAAATATTTAAAGGAGATTAAATATATTTGAAAATCTAGACATCTAGGTTTATCTATTAAAGTTTATCGTCTCTTTCTTCACGACAGGCCGTAGTGCGACCAACATGAACATGACTCATCATTGTCTCATCTCTCGATTACGTACAGTAGACTTATTTCAAGTTATCCAATGGGTGACGGCTGTGTTGCCCACACCAGGCTCTAGCTTTGATGCGTTAGGAGACTGAATACCGTAGCATCCAGCATTCTAGCATGACTCAGTGGACTGGCAGTTCTATCTCAGGTTTCGAGCAGAAGATCCCCGCCGTGTCTGCTACGATGACATACAAACACAATAGCTACACTGTCCTACTTTAGTATTGGGGTAGGCTTCAGTGTATCAGCATCAGCAACAAATAATAGCAACGGGTGATGGGTGGGCGTCGAGGTGGGAAGAAATGGATTTTTTACGTGTCACTGCCTCGCATTCAAACAGGCATTCATTCTTCTGACGCTCGTATTGAGTCAGTGGCGTAGCCAAAGGGGAGGCTGCCGATGAAAATGTTTTTATGTGTTTCCATACATTTTTTTTATTTCAGACGCGGATTTGGGGGTCAAAACAATCCCCTTGGCTGCCGACTCAAAACAAAAATTTACGCTATACAATACAATGGAAAGAATGGAAAGGTGTAATAGAGATGACATACGAGGATTTTTTGCTTGTCACCATCTGCAAGGGAAAATTTGAAAATTTTTTGCTTGTCAAGATTTTTTGAAGTTGGTTACGGCTAAAACAAAAAACCCCTTCTGGAAATCCCGGCTACGCCAATGTATTGAGTACTCGTTCAAAGACTGAAATATTGAACGTTTACAGGAATGAAAGTGTAATATTCCAAGTGTTTTTATGTGTCAAATGCACTAAAATTCACCTACGGGCATTTGTGATTTTAAAAAATTTCCGGAGGTGATACCCCGGAGACCCCGGACCCATGTTTAAAAGCGGAGGGGAGGGAGGGAAATGAAGGAGAGAGATGGAATGGAAGGGAGGGAATGAGGGGGATTTACTCCGGTAGGCATTTTTTCTTAGCTACGACAATGGTTTTTAGAATAATTCAACACCTAGAGCGGGGCAATAATGTCTTATAGGCCTATATAGGCCTATTATTATTATTATTATTATTATTATTATTATTATTATTATTATTATTATTATCCAGGACAATTTATATAGCGTTGTACGCATGGTTTAAAATCCAAAATCAAAAGCGCTTTGACACCGCTGACATGTCAATGAAGGTTAGAAGGTGGCGATGTTAAAATCCACTGTGATGATGGAAAGAACTTTGCTGCCGTGAAGAAGTCCGGCGCAAAGTCCTTTAGAAGCGGTCCTTCAAGGAAAACTGTAGCCCCATTGACATGCCAACGAGGAGCGGAAGATGATGTTGAAAATCCGCGAGTTGGTAGTAGGAGTTTCTCCGTGCGGATATAACCACCGGAAAAGTTCCTGGAGAAGCGGTCTTCCGCAAGAAGATAGTTCCGTCATCGAAATCGGCAAATCCGACGAAGATGGAAAATCCAGCATAGTCCGGAATGACAGCCAACCGCAGACCCGCCGAATTTTCACGCGGCAGCCGATGCGGCTGACTTTGGCGCACACCCGACGGACGGCGACTGACTTGAACTTCCAGGACGACGTGGAAAGGTAGAGGACAGCACAAGACACGTCGGAACCGAAGAGCGAAACGCCGTCCTCGCGAAGATGAAGGCTCGAGCGAAGTCCGGAACGAACCGTCGATCAGCGCATGGCGCTATAACAATAGCCAACATGGCGACGTCCTGCATAAAGCGGTGAAGATCGACTCGAGGCTTCCGAAACGACGCGAAACAGAAGAGGACGGCTGAAACTCCTCAGAAGACCGACGGACTCGAAAAAATCCTCATCTCCGGCGCAAGATTCACGCACGGAGCGTCAGAAATTGCGTCGAACGACGACGAAAAGTGGCATGCACAAAACGCATGCAAGGCAGCCATAGATAGGCGCCATATATATATATATATATATATATATATATATATATATATATATATATATATATATATAGCTATATATATTTATTTAAATATTTATATATATTTATTTATATATCATAAATATGTAAATCAATTAGACTTATATAGGCCTACATGAAGCTAAATGCAACATTTCAAAAACAAGTTACATAATTGCAAAGCCTGTGTAAAAGTGGGCCGCCGTCACAAAATTTCCCGAGCCGTTTTGGCAGGCAAGTCCAACCCTGGACAGCTAGCATATTATTATTATCTTTCTCTGTTGCTTATATATAATAATTATTGACATTAGCTTCAAGTCACACGACACGAAATACAAACACAAATTAGTCACTGGTGTAGGATTTAGGTTGAATAATGTCCAGTGATGGTATGTACTTGACAAGTTAGCATGATTCAAAGTGGCTTAGGAGGCATTACTGCCTGTGTGAAAGCCACTAGGGGCACTAATGGGGCTTGAACCCGCTCCGTCAGCCCGACGCCCCAGTATTTTAAAGTAAGGCTAGACTGAATCACACATTTGCGGGAAGCAGAGACACAGAGTAGAAACATTCGAATTTTGATTCGTTTGATTTTTTTGTAAATTTAGGCCTACAGCAAAATTCGTTACTTTGCTGGAGAATTGTCTAGTCTCACTTACTACCCAGTAAAATTGATTGTTAGTAATATACATATGCTTAGTTTCAAAAAAATTTGTATAATCATACTATATATATATATATATATATATATATATATATATATATATATATAGGCCTACAACAGCTACAGGCCTACAGGCTTATATATATATATATATATATATATATATATATATATATTATCAGACAATTTGCTATAGCGCCGTAGGTGAGCAGAATGGCACAAAACAAGGGTCCTTAATGGCACAAAACAAGGGTGCTTGCTATATATATATATATATATATATATATATATATATATATATATATATATATATATATATATATATATATATATTAGGTGGTCCTCAAATGTACACAAAATTTTAAAAGTAGATTTTATTGAAATGCTTTTTGTTTAAACTGTTCATTTTCTAATAAAAATCATTGCTACCAAGTTTGGCATTCATAGGCCCTTATTAACCACTGTCACACTTACATTGAAAATTACAAACAGGGTCATTCCATGACAATGCAGCCAGTATTTAGACAATTGTTCACCATACCATCTCAGATCTGCAAGAAATTTGCAGGGCTTGAAGTACAGCTCAAGTTGAGTAAATCTTGAAATTTTCAGCTAGTTTTGTCAAAAAATCTCAGAGATATGATATTTTGAAGATACGAGGCTAATCACGAGTCAACGCTACGTGTTATGTTTTACGATTTTTGAAGTTTAATATCTTGAGAAAAACAGCAGATATCAGGCTGAAATTTGCAGTGTGCATACACTTTTCCCAGCTGAGTTGACTGGTGTATTAATCTTTATCATAGGTGCTACACAGCATGCTCTAAAAATGTCAAAAAATTCCATAGCAGCCAGTTTTCACCGTTATTTGACCCTTTATTACCATGAATCAGCAAAACGTTAGACTATGTTTGTTGTGTCTTTATGTTATTACATATATGTACTCATCAACTAAGCAAAGGTCGGCTGTAATCAAAGCATGGTTGTGCGCATTTTACTGAAGCACAAGGATACCAAAAGTACGACAGATCGACCCCGTTGCGGTCGGCCCAGGAAGTCAGCCACCAGAGGCAATAGAGTCCTGATCAGAACATCTCCTGATAACCGGAAGCTAACGTTTTCTGAACTTCTTCTGAGAGAAAACTATATAATTCATTAGTAAGGCCTTGTCTAGAATACTGTGTTGTGTCAGTCACGAGAAAAAGTTTTCTTCAGTGATGAAAGCACATTTTGCAGTCTATGCGACCATGGCAAGATTTTTATAAGAAGGTTTCCACATGAAGAATAGAAGCCGGAGTGCCTAAACATGTCAGTGTTAACGAAAGTTATGGTGTGTGGATGCATGGCAGCGAGTGGGGTTGGGAGACTTCATATTGTTGACTGGATGGTGAATGCAGATAAATATATTGACATTCTAGAGATATTCTAGAGAAATGTATGCTGCCATCAGCTAAACAGCTGTTTTCTAGCAAGTATTTGTTTCAGGACTGCAATGCACCCTGTCTCAGAGCGAAAACTGTTGCTTGTAGGAAGAAGAATCATGGAGTTCAGTCCATTGATTTGCCGGCTCAGTCACCTGATCTTGACACTACTGAGAACTTGTAGTAGTAGTGTACATACTGCACAATGTACAGTAGTAGTGTCAGCCGAGATTACCAAGAATCAGCCTCAGAAAAGGCGCAAGCTGATTGAGTCTCTAATTGCAGCCTGGAATCACATCATAACACATGAGCACCTTGTCAAATTGGTCCATTCCATGCCACACAGATGTCATTTAGTCAGAAAGAACAAGGGTTGGCCCATAAAGTACTAATGGCAACAATAAATAAAACTGCCCTTTCAAGGCTACCTTATAAAATTCAAAAGCAATTATTGCGCTAAAGTAGTTAGAACGCGTACCATATCGTGCGAACTCCCGCGAGTGACCATTTTAGTAAAGATTCGAGAAATCACACAGTTGCCATATTTCCTCATAAAAGTCTGGAAAAAGTGCATAATCAAGTGACATCACATACAGAAATGGAGGCAGAATTAAAATTGATACAAAACAATATATAATAACCACCAATTCTACAAGAAAATCTGATAATAATATCAAAAATTTATTAAAATACTTCGGTTTTGCAGCCAATGCAAGACTTTTCACACACTGTAAATATAGGGGTCGTGTGACAGTACTAAATATGTTTAGATTCGAATGGAATTTTTCCCAATTTGTTTTTATCCCAAATGGAACAGGAAAATGCAAAAGCACTTTGAAAAAGTATAACTTTGCTTTTGAGGACCACCTAATATATATATATATATATATATATATATATATATATATATATATATATTAGGGTGGTTCACAGTTGCATGGGGAAAAACAAAGTTAAAGCTAAAGATCTGGGTACCCTCTACTTTTTGTTCCATTAGGTAATTGTAGTATTCTGATGCAATTTCAGCTGTTCATTCCAACTGGAAGGCAGTGCTCAATGACCACAAAGATTCAAAAAACGTTCCCTTTTGAGTCATTCTGTGACAATTCAACAGATGACTGCAGGTCGACCATCTCAAATAATTATGAAATTTAACACAAATGATCCTCAAACATACATATGAAAATCTGCAAAATTTTAGCCTGCTATCTTGAGTAGTTTTTAAGATATTCATCGTTCATAGTACCTAAGGTCGGCCGTTTTTTGGCGTTTCGCGACAGCCACTTAAATTTCTAACAACTTCAGAGCTCTATTTCAGAAATATCATAGCTAGGAGGCTGAAACTTTCTGGACCTATTCACTACTAGTAGTTTTGTATAAAACAAGAGCAGAACTTTGTCTATTGACAAAACTGTACTTCCTGCAGTGTCACAAAAATTGAAGAAACACTTTGCACCTTTCCTGATATGCAATGTTTAGCTCTCCAAAGGGAATCTTTCTCTTTATTTCAGGGTTGTAACTTTTATTCTGAAAACTGCCCAGTAGCTATATTTTCTTTCCGTGCAAACAGATTTCCCATATTATTATTCCCTCAATTTTTACTGGGTCTAAAAATGTGTCCAGGTGGTATCTGCAAATGAATGGCATCACAAAATAGAGTGCATTCATTGTTATCCAGCTGGAGAATGGAAGATGCATTGCACTAATCACATTTTATTTGCAACTATGATAAATGCTTCTTCCACAGCTGTTAAGTCCTCTGCTGATATCTGGTATTATGTCCGAGTTGTAGTGAAGTCTCCAAGGACAACTCTTTCATTCAGAATGGCTGGATCACTTCATACTTTCCGCTCTCCGGGCTCCTTGCTCATATCGCACACCAGCTTTTCCTTGCCATCAACTGCAACATATTTAGAGATGAAGGCAAAACAGATGCCATTTGAGAACAGACTTTGCAGCCTTATCAATCTGTGGATCAATTAGTTCAAATTTTTCAAGATCAACCCAAAGCTGCAGATCTGATCCTGGGCCTCAGCTGGAGCTGAAATCCATGACTTTGGTATAGAGAAGGACACCAAAGAGAACAAATCTTTCAGGCCAATTTTTCTGCCTTGGTGAGCTTAAATATGTATCTGGTCTCGGAAGAGAATGATTTTTGTAGCATACAATAGATCTGCTATGTACCTTGCACCTGTGTCGTTCGTATTGAACAGCACTGCTGGCGATTAACACTGACTTCACTTTGTTTTCTTTCTCTTTTGGCCGGAGTCGATGTGAAATCGTCTGAAATGCCAGTGTCAGAAGTTTCAGCAATGTCAGTGTCAGTGATGCAGCAACCAGTGGCAGCAGTTGATGCAGGCCGCAGGTTTTCCCTCCGTGCTTCTAATTGCAGTTTTCTCCCTTCTCTTTGCTCATGCATTTGGGTAAATTTCTTGTCTTCAGTATAAATGAATATCTTTTGATCAGCCTGTTGATCAATGAGGAATTTATGGTCTTCCTCAAGTCAGATTTCTGTCAGTGCATCAGCGTGCGCAATATCAAAGAGTGAGTCTGTTTGTCTTGTGAATTCCAGTTCTTGTTTTTGCTGTACATCAAAAGAGTGGCATACCATATTCTTTTTCAACAGTTGCCAACTTGCCACACAGTGTGGTATTGTTCTAGTTTTCCACAGCATGCTTCTTGAATGTAACTGGAACAGTGGCTTTGGACTAAACTGCTAAAAGCTCATCAACTGTAAAGTGACTAGCATTAAGCACACACAGACTTGACTTCTTCTAGACGGTAATAGAACGCTACAGCACTTGTCTCAGGGTTGGAAGCTGATGTACCGTAGTTTCACTAGTGGATCCAAGTTCCTGGTACCGATAAGAAATATCATTTCACAACAGTGGGTTGAAGCCATTGATTGTAGGCACATTATGTAATATTAGATGCTGTTTCTGTAAAACTGCAATAATTTTATTATTATAGCACGCTGATATAATGATTACACTTTGTAAATTTGTTACTGACAACAGTCAAACATGTTTCCTGACCATGGAATGTTACACACCTTCGTCCATTTACTGCATAATGTGTAAATCAGTAAGCAGGCAATTGTAACAGAATATTTATGAACTCTGTACAATGGTCAAACTTGTGAGTCATTGAGCACTCCCTTCCAGATAAAATAAGATCCTGAAATTTTTACTTAGTACTACAGTTGGTAAAAGGTACAAAATGAAATGGTACCCTGGTCTCTATCTCATACTTTGTCTTTTTGGGCCACCCTAATATATATATATATATATTAGGGTGCCCGTCAAAACTGAAGTTCTTAATTTCTACTGTGGTACCCTCCCATTTTGTTATGTGCTGTGAAGTAAGTTCTCTGTAATTTTTTCAGATTTTTAAAATCAAATTTAATGGTTGCTCAACTGCTCTAAAATTGTCAGATTTCTAAATAGATGAAAATTTTACACGTGGAAATTCCATATAAGTTCTTCGACAGTTAAATGCATACTTTTAATACTGTGAGGCACCAGGTTAACAATTAAATTGTTGTAAATATTCTCAAGAACTAGAAGGTTCAATTGCCTCCAAGAAAATTATCAATTGCCATTCTATTAAGCATAGTGCGTCTCAGGTCTCTAGTGCGGTCTGTGGAACATCAACATTGGCACCGACAAACAGCGACTTTCTTGCTTCTGGATACTTTGGTCTGTGTTTTGATATAAGAATCTTTTCTGTTCTTTATTTGTCGCAATACTGTATAGTTGTGAAAGTCCTGTATCAGTTTGAAAGCTCACTCTGTCCTGTCATTTATAACTGCCAAACTGTTGAGATATTTTTTGGTTACCTGAAAATCATCGCGGTTTTACTAGCTGTCTTGATCTGTGGGTGTGTGAGGAAATCAGCATTCAGGCCAAGAGCATTAAAGAAAGACTTAGTATTGTTTAAGACAAAGCCGCTGAGCTCCTTTTCAGAAATGGTACTGGGCTTGAACTGAATTCCTTTAGGTGCTTCTGTCTACTAAGTGCATTGCTCATCTTTCGTTTTAATGCGGCTGTCTGCAATGTTGTCAAAAAATGCAAAGGCTATTACTTCCTCACTCAGGTACCATGTATGTGTGTTGATCTGCAGCATCGGAAATGCCCTTGTTCAAAGCCACATAGTATTTTGCTATCTTAACAAAAGTTCCGGTCATTGATAGGAACAGCTGTTGGTCTTGGACATAATGTCCAGGTTTTTGCATACAACAGGCATCCAAAAAGGCTCATCTCCTTCACTGCAGTTTCTTCACGTGCTTGAGCTGTGCTATAAACATCCGCACTTTTGCACAGTTCAGCAGCTTGACCATGACTATGACTATGACTCGGTACATAGATCTGGGTACCATAAATAAATGAATAAGCCAATATCTGGACCAGAGATGATCGGTCACAACAGTCTCTAAAAACACCACCAACCACTACTTCATGCACATGAAGTTGGCATACCAGATGCAAAAGGTTCTAGTAAAAGGTAGCCTAGAGTGAGTGTTGAAGCTAGGCTTTTCAGTATGGGTTGGAGAGGAAGACAGAATAAAAGCGGTCCCAGGGGGTCCCCCTGTTGTGGACCCCTGTTGTGGACCCAGCTGCGAAAGCACCGAGAAGTCGCCAAATTGGAGGGAGCTGGGCTTGCAATATGAGAGGTCGCAGTAAGCCGATATCTCGGGTAGGATATTTCCTAATTCGGCCAGCATGCTATCTCTGAACATGCTGTTGAAAGCGTTCGTGAAGTCTAGCTTCACGAGGGCATGATCCTCAGGCATGTTCAGGATAAAGCGTCTGGCCGAATGTACTGCGGCCTCGCATCCTCCGGGGCATCCCACACCCACCTGAAGGGGTGCAAGATATTTTGACACCCTTGGGAGGGCGAAATTGGAGGCACATTTGGAGTCAAGCCGACGCCAGAAGTAGCCGATGGCAATTGGACGCAGGCCCCCAGATTTCTTTCGCAGGGCCATCAGAGTACCGCCGAAAAGGATGGGGCGAACCTGATCGGGGCATGTGCCTTTTAAAAGAAGATTTGTCAACCCTGTGATGGCAGTTACCAGTCTACTCCCCACCTCTGGGCATGCCACTAGCTCAGCCACCAGTTGTGGCCTCAGACCATCCGGGCCCCCGGAGGAGCCAGTGGGAAAAGAGCGGATATATATATATATCTTATTGCTGTAGTCACGTCGTCACACTACATACTTCTGTCACAGGCCCTATATATATATATATATATATATATATATATATATATATATATATATATATCTATATATTCTGACTGCGCTGTTGTGAAAATATTTACAATGAAAGAGGGTGATGCCTGTTTTATCGGCCCACTCTATAATGTAATCAGTGGCGGCTCTAGGATTTGGCAAGTGGGGGGGCCGTTGGGGTGGCAACTTCTAATCATGGGGGGCCAACCATTTGTTGTTTAATGTATGAAACCTTAACTATAGGGTCCCAAATGGGGGTCACTGGGGGCCAGGCACTCAATAGGGGGCACGGGCCCCCTGCCCCCCGGTGGAGCCGCCACTGAATGTATATATATATATATATATATATATATATATATATATATATTTCGCATTAACTGCAGCGAAAAGACAAAAAACAAACCAACACAAAACCAAACTAAAAAGAGAGAACAAAAGGGAATGGTAATACCATACATTTTTCTTTTCCAAATTCTTTTGTGCGCACTTACCGATTGGCGCACTCTACCGATTCAGTGGAAACTACTTTTCTAGATCTTAAGAATTTCATACAAATAATCAAACCGTCATTTCACCTGCTTAAAAATATTCGCCTAACCGCTTAAAATATTGAGTTTGCATATGAAAATAAATCATTTTCAATATCAATATTGAAGAGCGAATTATTTTAAATGTCTAGCTTAGCGTTTCATTTCATTTGAATGCTCATTAGTCACCCTCAATCTTCCTCTCTCAAAACTATTTTTAACATTTATCGTCCCCCATTATCATCAAAATACTCAGCCTCATTTGTGACATTCCTTGATGAATTTACCTCTTTTTTGGGCTCTGCAGCTACAACTCCACATGAATTCTTAATTACTGGCGACTTTAATTTACACGTGGACAAGAGTGATGATCCTAACTCTACCCAATTCATGCAGCTGCTCACACAGACAAACCTCACGCAACACATATCTCTTCCAACTCACACTTTTGGACACACTTTAGATCTACTTATCGCGTCATCTTCTTCATCATTATCTCCAATCTCAGCAATTAGTCAAGTCTCTCTATCTGATCATTTTCCCATCTTCACCATTTTAAGTATCTGCTCACCAACTCCTCCACCTCGTGGCACCTACTCATTCCGCCGTCTCAACAAAATTGACATTGCCTTGTTCTGTGATAACATTAAGTCATCTGACCTAATTACTAACACCCCTACTACCCTGTCATCACTGATCGATAAATACAATTCTGTGCTTTCTGGTCTTCTCAATAAACATGCTCCTATCATCACTAGACCTTTTTCATCTCATAACAGCAAACCCTGGTATAACTCTTTCATTCATGCTTTCAAGTCATTTCGCAGACGTCTTGAGCGAACCTACCATAAAACACATTCTCCATCTGACCTTTTAAATCTTCGTTCCACCACCAACCGCTATCATAATCTTCTTACATCTGCCAAAAAAAAAGTACTATTCTAACATCATTTCAACAAATAGCTCAAATCCACGTAAGCTCTGGAAAACTGTAAATGATCTTTTCCATCGCAAAGACTCAAAACCTCTCCCTCAATCCATTTCCCTGTCAGAACTTGCTGAATCTTTTGCTAAGTTCTTCTCTGTAAAAATCTCCAAGATTCGCAGTGTCCTCAAGTCTTTCACTGTTACTCAAACCACCTCTCCTCATTATCCTCCTCCCCCACAACCTCCATGCAATTTATCCAGCTTCACTCCTACAACTGAAGAAGAGGTATCCAAACTTCTACTATCCTTGCCAAACAAACAATGCGACCTAGATCCCATACCTACCTCTTTACTCAAACAGTGTGCCACCGTGCTTACGCCTATTATAACTAGAATCATCAACCTCTCTCTTATCTCAGGCACTTTCCCATCTTCATTCAAAAACTCTTTTGTCACTCCTCTCCTAAAAAAGCCTGGTCTTGACAGAGAAGATCTCAATAACTATCGCCCCATCTCAAATCTTTCTCTTCTATCAAAACTTACTGAAAAAATTGTGCTTTCCAGACTGAATGAACACCTTTCAAGTAACTCACTATATAATGCTCATCAATCTGCCTACACTAAACATCACTCAACTGAAACTGTCCTCGCCTACATTTATGACAGACTCTTAACTGCAATTGGTCTCCGACAAGTTACTGGCCTTTGTCTCCTTGATCTCTCAGCAGCATTTGATACCATAGATCACAAAATTCTGCTCGAGCGACTCTCTCTCTGGTTTGGCATATCTCAAAAAGCTCACAACTGGTTTGCATCTTATCTCAAATCTCGGTCTTTTCAAGTGTCCTGTCTTGGCCAAATTTCTCTATCTCATATTATAGATTATGGAGTGCCTCAAGGATCTGTTCTCGGGCCTGTACTGTTCAGCCTTTACACCACACCACTTTCATCTCTAATTAATTCCCTCAAATTAAATCACCAACTCTATGCCGATGACACTCAGCTATTCCTGTCCTTCTCACCTCTTTCATTCAATGCTTCTATTATTGAGCTTGAATCTGCATTCTCGTCAATCTCTGCATGGATGTCATCTAATCTCCTCGATCTCAACCCATCTAAGACAGAGTTTCTTTTAATCGGACTACCCCAACAACTCCAAAAAATTGACAATCCTAAACTAGTTTTGGCTCCTGACACCACAATAATCCCTGTTCCAACTGCTAGAAATCTAGGATTCAAATTTGACTCTTTCTAAACTTTGAATCACAAATCTCCCAACTTTCAAAAACCTGCTTTATTCATATTCGTGACCTTCGTCGCCTACGTCCTTGTCTTGATATTAAGACTGCGTCCACAATCGCCACCTCTATAGTCCACTCCAAATTAGATTACTGTAACTCCCTCTACTATAACCTTCCCAAAGCCTCCATCAACAAATTGCAATCAATACAAAATGCACTTGCTCGTGCTGTTACTAAGTCACCTAAATTCTCCCATATTTCACCCATACTAAAATCATTACATTGGCTTAAAATAACTGAACGTATCCAATATAAGATAATAACACTTACACATAGCTCACTTCAGTCATCAAAACCTGTCTACCTTAGATCACTATTAACCCCTCAGCCTCCTCGACCCACACGTTCGTCATCTCATCTCACTGTCACGCCCGCTAAATCAGTCATCCCTGAAAATTTGCAACCGTGCCTTCTCATACGCTGCACCTGAACTCTGGAACTCGATCCCAGCTTCCCTTCGCACACTTGGACACTTTCAAACAATAAAATCTGAGTGCCCGTTTCCTATGATTCCTGCACTATCTCCTCAAGTCTTCAGGTCTAAGCTTAAATCCTTCCTGTTTCTTAAATCATTTCCGCCATAGCTGTAACAACCTAGCCTCACTGCCCTTCGGATATTGACTATTGCCTGGCTGATCTTTCACCTTTCCTATAGCTATTTTAAGAGAGGCTGAGCGCCTAAGAATAAGCAGCTACTGTTGTGCTGCTTTCCAAGGCGCTATAGAAATCCACGAGATTTTACTTTACTTTACTTTAGCGTTGCAAACCAAAAGCACCAGTTTAAGTTGTAGTTAAATCCTTATTAATATCAGCTGTTGGTGTTTAAAACTGGTTCTCCACCAACTATAGGGTGATATATTTTGTCGTGAATATTCGTCAATATTCACAAAGAAATTAATTAAATAATAATGTTTCTTTATTCTCAGTTTTGTTAATTTAAATATGGGCGCATTAATGAAGATGGTGGCGGTGACAACCACGATAAATGTTATATGGTTATATGTCACTCACCAGTGATGGGCAACTAACTAAAACATTAGTTTAACTATAAATAAATTTAAACTAGAAATGAATAGATAAACTTTTAGTTGCAAACTAACTTTCTAAAATAGTTAACTAAACTAACAAATATAGTTGAACTTTTCGCAATTAATTTTACAACTATTTTTCAGGTATCAGGTAGGCCTACGTGTTCATGAAAATATAGACGATGCTTGCATCATGAACATGTCATTCAATGAACCATTGAATTCATTAGTCATTATCTATTTAATATTTAAGTCTTCGTCTAGACTGCAGGATCACAAGTTTGTCAAATTTGTGTTGAAACAATGACCCAGAAAGGAATAGATAAAAAGGTACTGTTATTGAGAATTCGGTACACCAACTATATATATAACAGGCTTTAGTTAAACTATTCAGTTATTAACTAAAATTTATCAGTTAAGCTAGAGTTTTAACTAAACTACTTATATTTAATTAATTAAACTATGAAGATAACTACAAAATGTAGTTAAACTTTTAGTTAGTAGGACGAACTGATTAGTTAACTAGTTGCCCTTCACTGCTTCCGACTCCAAAGTTTGATTTCATTGCCACTTAGTCTTATACTGCATGTGTGTACGTGTCGCTTTGTTCTTGACAATAATTCATTCAAGGACAATTTCTATAGCGCTGTAACAAGGCTGAGGCCTACAACAAAAGCGCTTTGACATCTCAACAACTATCATCATCATCATCATCATCATCATCATCATCAACAACAACAACAACTATACTCCAACCTAAATAGATGCGTCTTTAGGCTCTTGATGAAGTGCTCAGCAGTGTCTGCCATGGAGACGTCATCGGGAAGAGAGTTCCACAGGATAGGATTACCCGAGTGAAGGATCTCTCTCCAAGCTTAGCAGCCTTGTACGGAGGAGGAACATAAAGTTTAACCCCACGACTCGAGCGGAGCGACGAGCTCCTGTCATTGCACTCCGGTCTTTTTACAAGAGAGGCAAGGGACTCCGGACAACAAGGGTCATGCAGCGCTCTGCACGTCAGGCTCGTCAGCCAGCATCTCTTGAAGTAGTAGTAGTAGTAGTAGTAGTAGTAGTAGTAGTAGTAGTAGTAGTAGTAGTAGTAGTAGTAGTAGTAGTAGTAGTAGTAGTAGTAGTAGTAGTAGTAGTAGTAGTAGTAGTAGTAGTAGTAGTAGTAGTAGTAGTAGTAGTAGTAGTAGTAGTAGTAGTGTAGCGAATTTAGATAATAGCGTAGAACCCTTAGTAGCAATAGACGCAAGTGAGCCATTAATAATTCATGAGCTTAATCCTTTGACAGGTAGCCGCCCGCATAGGTAGTCAGGCCCAATATAATAATAATAATAATAATAATAATAATAATAATAATAATAATAATAATAATAATAATAATAATAATAATAATAATAATAATAGATTGCATAAAGGAAAGACAGGCTGAGTGGTAGACGATTAGTGAATGGCGCGCAGCAATTAGAGAGCGGTGATGAGTGTGAGCTAGCAGGATGAGTGCATGCGGCAGAAACAGTATAAATAGCCGGTTCTGTCATATATCAGGTTCGATGGCCGAGGCGGCGTGTGACGGTAAGAAGGTCCATATAAGTGCATATAAGGATAGTGCACTATGCACCCTATGCACCCGTAGGAAGAGTGCACCCTAAGGTTAAGGAACCACCCTTGAGATATAGGTGCGAGAGGTGCAGTGCGAAGGTGCATTGCGAGAGGTGCATTGCGAAGGTGCATTGCGAGAGGTGCATTGCGAAGGTGCATTGCGAGAGGTGCATTGCGAAGGTGCATTGCGAGAGGTGCAGTGCGAAGGTGCATTGCGAGAGGTGCGGTGCAAGGCACTGAGAGTAAGGCGGTGCGGTGAGAGGCACTGAGCGTAGGGCGGTGCGAGGCACTGAGCGTTGGTGCGGTAGAGGCACTGAGCGCAGGGAGGCGCGATAGGTGTGGAGAGAGGTAAGGTGCACGGAGATAGGTAAGGTGCACGAAGAGAGGCAAAGTGCAAGGAGTGAGGTAAGGTGCGCAGGTAGAGAGGTGAGGCGCACGGAGCCAGATAGGTAGAGGTGAAATGACGCTTTAAGGAAGGGATTGAGCGTGGAACGGCGGAAGAAAGTACAGAGTAGTGCGCAGAGTGACAGGTGGTAGTAAGAGAGCCTGAGATCTTAGCCAAAAAGCTAAGACGAACGACCACGTGCCTTTAGTTGAGTCTAACCCCGTGTGCGCAGAACCGGGCGGAGCCATCTGGAGTTTAGGAGGCGTAGGGACCTCGATAGGCCCGGTTCGCCACAGTAGTAGTAGTAGTAGTAGTAGTAGTAGTAGTAGTAGTAGTAGTAGTAGTAGTAGTAGTAGTAGTAGTAGTAGTAGTAGTAGTAGCAGCAGCAGTAGTAGTAGTAGTAGTAGTAGTAGTAGCAGTAGCAGTAGCAGTAGTTGTAGTATCCAGCTATTATTATCATTGAGATTTCAAGTGTTTTGAATATAATCGGCGCCATTTTCTGTTTTTGGATTGAATTTTGTTAAAACTCTGAGTCTTAGTAACGCTATGCCCGACTCAAATTTTGATAGGTTGGCCGGAAATTTATCCTAATGTAAGCTCATTATTCCTACTGTTTGGCGTTATACAGGCGTCTCAATTACTTACATGACTCCTACTGTTATTATATAAGTACTAACCACGTGACCTCTCTACTTTGGGACAAACTGCATTGGCTTCGGGTCCCGGAGCGTATCGTGTTCAAGCGCTGTTCGTTGACGTTCCGGGTTCTACACGATTCATTCTACCCGGAACACCTCGCGACGCTCGTTCGAAGGCCGGTGTGGTGGAGCGATCTATATAAGTCTTCAGGTCTAAGCTTAAATCCTTCCTTTTTCTTAAATCATTCCCTCCATAGCTGTAACAGCCTAGCCTCACTGCCCTTCGGATGTTGACTATTGCCTGGCTGATCTTATACCTTTCCTATGGCTATTTTAAGAGAGGCTGACTGCATAAGAATAGGCAGCTACTGTTGTCCTGCTGTGCTCCAGGGTGCTATATAAATCCACGAGATTTTACTTTACTTTACTTTACTTACTGTTGGGCTCTATACAAGGGTCTCGATTATTTTTGAATTTTATCCTAATGTTCAAAGTATCTCTATTACTTCAGACTGCTAGTGTGAGTAGGGTTGCCAGGTCCATGTCTCCAAAATACCGGACACCAGTGTAGGTGGCAAAAAATAACCCTAACCCTAATCCAACGATTCAAAATTTTAATAGTTCTAGTCTGCGTCACTGGTTCACTGGTTCCTCAAACCATTGTAAGTAAATAAGTAAAATATCTTGAATTTCTATATTATATCCTAAGTAAGTAAAGTAAAATCTCGTATATTTATATAGCGCTTTGGAAAGCGGCACAACATTAGCTGCTTATTCTAGGCGCTCAGCCTCTCTTAAAATAGCTATGGGAAAGGTGAACGATCAGCCAGGCAATACTCAATATCTGAAGGGCAGTGAGGCTAGGTTATTACAGTTATGGAGGAAATGATTTAAGAAAAAGGAAGGATTTAAGTTTAGACCTGAAGACTTGAGGAGATAATGCAGGAATTATAGGAAATGAGGATTCAGAATTTATTGTTTGAACGTGTCCAAGTTCTACAGAGTACAGACTACAGTTGAAATAACTATATCCGAAGTTTAGTGGTCAGCTGGGCAAAGTCAAATCCAGAAATCAGATTGTACTAGACTGAGAGTAACTTATTTGCTGTAGTTTTATAGTTTGCAAGAAAATACCGGACACATGCATGTCCGGTATTGCCTCTATTTATTCACCGGACAAATTACCTAAATACCGGACACCTGACAACCCTAAGTGTGAGTTCTCCTAAGTATGGTGCTATACAAACATGTTTTATGTGTGGGCGTGTGTGCTATGATGCACGGTCTGATACACTGGTACTTCAGTTATTGTTATTGTTCGTGACAATTTATATAGCGCCGTAACATAGCAAGGGCCAAAGTCAAGGGTGCTTTACAAGGAACATGGAAACGAGATATTAAATAAAGACGTCTTTAGCTTGCTCGCAAACTCCCCAGAGGAAGTGATGGACTACACATTGTCCGGCAAGGAGTTCCAGAGGAGGGGATTTCCGTGCGAGAATGAAAGTTTTTCAAACATGGCAGTCTTCGACGGAGGTGGAACGTACAGTTGAATTCGTCTACTGGACCGAAGGTGAAGCCGTCGATCGCTCCCCACCGGCCTTCGAACGAGCGTCGCGAGGTAAAATATCGCGAGGTATTCTGGGCAGAATGGATCGTGTAGAACCTGGAACGTCAACAAACAGCGCTTGAACACGATATGCTCCAGGACCCTAAGCCAATGCAGTTTGTCCCGAAGTAGAGAGGTCATGTGGTTACTTCGGTTAGAGCACCCGGATTGATATTTCCTCTTTCAATTGCTTTGTTATTGCTTACTTACTTACATAGTTAATTATCGGTTGTCCATTGCCTGAAATTATGAGCTCATTTGAGATTAGTTCGATGTTGGCAGAATTGAGTTAATAATGGTCATTCATAGAGGTGCTTTAAGTTTTAGGTCATAATGCGATTATTTAGCAGCAACCCAACAACAAAGTGGATGGATTTGAATTGGAAAATGCGGAAAATTTCACTTACCTTGGAAGCAACCTGACACATAGTCTGGACTGCAACAAAGAAGTAACAATAAGAGCAACGAAATCCTTAGGAAATCTGAAGGCAATGGTCAATGTCTGGAAGAGCAAAGCAATAAGTCTCAGAATAAAAAAGAACATCCTTGAAACATGTATTTTCAGCAAGTTCTTGTATGGTTGTGAGACTTGGACCATCACAAAAGAATTGGAGAGAAGAATTTTAGTATTTGAAAGACAACTCTATAGAAAAATTCTCAGAACTAGATGGGTTGAAAAAATCAGCAATGTGGAACTATACAAGAAAATCCAGCCAAAGGAAACCTTGATGCATAAAGTTATACAGAAGAAATTGCATCTCTTTGGACATATTTGTTGTATGAAAGATGATAGAAAGATCAAGACTATAATGCTGGGAATAATGGACGGTTCTAACTAAAAAGGAAGGCAACACAGGGAATGGTGTGATGACTTTAGCGATTGGTGTTGAAAATGTCTGCAAGAATTGTGCCATGTAGCTGCGAACAGAAAAGACTGGGACAAAACTGCAATGATTGCATCAGACACCAATGGGCGCTGAGCCCACGGTTATTGAAGATGATGAACCCAACAACCCATGAAACAGTCGGTTTACCCACACAAGCGCAGTATCGTTATTCTGAACGACGTTTATCGATACTGTATATGAAACATAACTCTAATCAATAGTCACGATCAGATTATGACTGCTTCGTATTAGTAAAGGTCTGCTGCATAGATGGCTAAGTGTTCTCCTATTGGCTAGTGAGTGTAGTCTTTATAAGTCAATCATCTAACCACAGCACAAGTGCATGGAAAGTGAAATTAACATTAGCAGTTGTATGTCATTGATATTACTTAAATTTGTATACACTGATTTAAATTTTGCAAACTAAAACAACTGAAGATTGGACAACTTAATTTTCTTTTCAGGAACAGTACTTAGACATAAGGGTTTCTATGTCAAATGCTATTTCAAATTCTCAATTGGTATTTGTCGTCCTGTAGACCTCAATGTTTGTTTGACCTTTCTGGTCCACAGCATTCACAGCAGCTCCCTGGTTCATTTATTTTCAAATGCTTGGATAAACAATGATTTTATTATTTACGGTACCACAGTAATTCTATGGAATTGAGCATGACTCATTTTCTCGACTACATATTGATTATATCGATTTTGAATTATTATGGAATGATCTTTCATATAATCAACTCAATGTCCATATCTTGTGACTAGCTTTCAAAAGTTTATAGCTAATGAAAGAATAGCATATGTCTATTCTTCACCTTTGTCTTGGTGACATTATGACCTTGTGACCTTATTTTGCTTTGACTTTGTTTTGGACATCAGATGTCAATATGCCTTGGTCAATTTTAACTACCGGTAACTCAGATGAATTTATTTACTAAAACATACATTTGCAATTGATAATCTAGGATTTTCTACAAATGTTACGTGTTCTCATTTCTAGGGCATTTCAAAGACTTTGTGGGACTCTAATTGTGGAGAAAAAATACCCAGTAGTAAAGTAGCACTGAATTTTTATGAAACCAAGGAAACAACAGCATCTATTTGAACACTGAAATTAATAGAGTGTTGCTTTAAATGCTGGTATTGTCTAAGAATTTCATTAGCAACTCTTAATGCTGCACTGTTTCTTTAAATTATGTTCACAAAGCTTCACATGGATTCTCATGCTGGAAAAAAGCCATATCTTTGCAGACTGTGTGAAGCTTCATTCACTCAAAGTAGCAGTTTGAAAACTCATGAGAGGATTCACACTGGGGAAAAGCCTTATTGCTGTGACATTTGTAATAAGCCATTTCACAGAAAGGATAAGCTAGAACAGCATAGGAAAATTCATAATGACAGCAAGCCCTATTATTGTTCTGTGTGTTTGAAATCTTTTAGACATAAGAATAGTGTGATAGTGCATATGAGAATACACACGGGTGAAAAGCCTTATCACTGCAAAATATGTAGAAAAGAATTTAAGCAAATTGGACATTTGAAATTTCACGAGTCCCTTCATAGCATGCATCAGTCAATTGAAGCTTGCAGAAATTCAATTCCAATTAAGAATGATCTTGAGATTCAAGAGATCATTCACACAGGAGAGAAACCACACAACTGCAAATCCTGTGGGATGGAGTTTGTACCACAGTGCAGTTTTAATGTTTTTGAGAGGATTAATGCAGAGGAATGGCCTTTTAAATGCAAAGTATGTGGAAGGAAATTTAGCCGAAGTGAAAATTTGAAGTTTCACGAGTTTATTCACACAGGCCAAAAGGGCCATTCCTGTGAAGTATGCAAGAAGTCATTTGCCAGAAAGAGTGATGTGAAAATTCATGAGAAAATTCACACAGGAGAAAAACTTAATAAATGCAAGTTCTGTGAAAAGGCATTTATACAACGAAGCAGCTTAAATGTTCATGAAAGAATTCATACTGGAGAGAAGCCATATGCCTGCTCAGTGTGCAAAATGTCATTTTCAAGAAAGGATGTTCTTGTTATTCATGAGAGATTGCATGCAGGAATAAAACCTTATCATTGCAATGTATGTGACAAAAAATTTAATCAGAGTTCACAGTTGAAAAGTCATGAAAAGTCTCGTCACACAGTCAAGGTGTCCTACTTCTGTAAAGTATGCAAGAAGTCATTTGCCACAAAGCTGGATCTAGAAAGCCACGAGAGAATTCATACAGGAGAAAAAACTTATATTTGCAAGTTTTGTGAAAAAGCATTTCTAACTGGAAGCGGTTTAAGTAAACATAGGAAAATTCATACAAAGGATAAGCTACATATATGCACTTTTTGCAATGCATCATTTATCAGAAAGGATCTTCTTGTAATTCATGAGAATAGTCATAGGCTTACTGGAAAACATGGATGTGATAAGAAGCTATCATTGTCCTATAGAAATCATCAGAACAGTCAGAATAATATTTGTAAAGAAGAGAAATTTTTCTGTAGTATTGATTGTGATGCCGCTGAGGAGAAAAACAAGAACTATTTGAATATGAGAAATTTTGGATGCGGAGTTTGTGATGAAATATTTTCTCAGAAGTCGAGTTTCATGAAGCATTGTTCCTTTCACATGAAGCAACTGCAGCCATTTAATCTTCTGGATTTAACAATTTAGCCATATATGCATTGAACTGATTCAGTAATTGTCTTGCTGATTTTAAATTTGAAGGACTTAAAAGGCAAAGCTTATTCTATATTGGGTATACAGGTAATAGCTTTTCGGGAACATGGAAATTTCAGGGTTTAAAAAAATAAAAATTATGTCAGAGTGTTCATTAGAAATTGGGCCATTTGTTTCAATGAATTGAAGTATGTCATTGTTCTGAAAGTAAACAACACCTAATGCTTCCGGTCTTTACGTTTCAGATATTGTAGTTTGCATTTCAAAACTTGACTAACTTGAGTACTGGTATTAAACAACTAAATTTGTTTAAGACTTTGTTGAATAAGAAATCTGGACGAGGTTAAATGAAAAGAGCTTCTAATTAATCGGTAGACAATTTTCAAATGTCAAATGCATAATAATTTTTATTAATAGCTTGTCACTTAAACAGATGACAAAATATTAACACCCAAAGAAGATGAGACAGTGGATGTACAAAAGATGTTAAAAAGTTCATACTTCTTGATAAGAAAATCTGAATGGGTTTCAAGTTGGCTTTAATTCAGGAAATGCATAGAAAAATCTCAGAGATTTGATTGACTGTTGTATGAATTGGCATGTTTTTCTCTCGGGATAAGTATTATTCACTGCAGCTGTATGTTGCAAATTTATGGTTTGAGTATTTATGTCACCCTCAGCATTTAAGTTTTGAATGTTACGGTACTTGAAGTTCAGATTGGACTAGGCCGACACTTTTTAGTTATATGACATCCGGTGTGCAAACATTTCAGAACTGTGTAACAGCTACACAGTACACTTAAACTACACTTAAACTTAAGTTACTTCAGAATTAGGATTTATTTTGGAGCTGATTGTTTTGAATGCTTTGATTAAATCAGTTTTATTACACATTCCTACTTCTTGCAGTGCAGTTACACCACTTTGATCTTATGTAATTTAAAAATTGATCATTTAAATTGTTGTAGTTATTGGTTCTTCTTTTACATTAGTATGTTAAGCCAGCATCTCATTTTTTCAGTGTTTACTTAAATAGTGAGTTTTGTATTAGTTTGTAGTTTGTTTTGATGTCTAATTAAATGTATGAAATCTCTATACAGTCTTAGTACTTGCTGCTGTTGTGTTATGTAACTAAATAATGCATTAATGTGTTTGCTCTGGAAATTGTATTAAATGATGGACCTAAGTCCTACAAGGCAGATATATATATATATATATATATATATATATATATATATATATATATAGAGAGAGAGAGAGAGAGAGAGAGAGAGAGAGAGAGAGAGAGAGAGAGACAGACAGACAGACAGACAGACAGACAGACAGACAGACAGACAGAGAGCTAACATCAGACAGCTGAGGAACTCGGATTAGACCGTCAAAGCGTACACTCAGTTGTAATTAAAATTGTGATGGTATAATGTTAACAAGGAATAGTAACAGATTAGTTGGTAAGTAAGGATAGAATTAGCGGATAATTGCTAATAAGTGGTTTATGTGTGTGTTGATGCGTGGATGTGTGTTTTGTTTTCAGCCAATCAAAAGACGCTACTTCGGACGGTTCGAGACGCGGCAGCTTCTCATTGGTCGCGGGACTCAAGGATCGAACGTTGGGTTGTTGAAAGAAAAACGTTGAAAAAAGAAGGGAACGAGAGCGGGGATCGTTGAGAAACTTCCGATCGAAAAAAGCTGTTTTCTAGTCGTTTAAGATTGATTAAAATTAATACTTTGAAACGTATTAAACAGTGTTTTAGTGCGGAGTTCACAGCAGGAACTCACGCGTCGAGTTATCGTGGTTGAACAGGGATTTTTGTCATTATTTGTTGACTTAGTTCAATCAGCTGTAGATTGTATTAGCGTCGTTAGATACGCGTCGCCAGGATTGTTTGCCACTTGAGCATTTGAACGATTTTAATGGACTCTGAATATTAAGCCCATTTAATGGCAGCTATTGTTGAGAAGTTTTAATAGTTAGTTAAGATTAAATGTATTTTAAATAAGAAGTGAGATGTTGTAGTAAATGTAGTCGGTTTCGCCACTGAGTTAAGATACTCAATAGAAGAAATAAGTACCCCTAGATCAGATAACGAGTACCCTTATACAGTTTAGGTGGCGATCCGTCACATGTGGGTAGGCTCAGGTCCGGTAGAGTTGAATCTAGTTGTAAGTTGTCGTCGCACAAGGATAAGCGGGCGACGCTGCTCCACTCCGTGTAGTAAGAAAAGCAGAATTTTAGGCTCTTTTATTTAATTAATTGAGGAGGCCTAGTGAATTTTAAGAGTGAAATAGGGTTTGAGTTTTGTCTCCCCGTTCATTGTAAGTAGTATCAGTAGTTTAAATTGATTATTACTGCTTTTGTGTTGAATATTGCTGTGTGTTTTGATTAGTTGTTTTGCATTGAATTTGTATATTCTGCATAACTTTAAGTATGGAAAACCCAGCACTCCTTGATGCATGGTCGGTTGAAGACATTTTATCTATGAATGTAGAAGACTTAAGGGAAAATTTGCTTTCAAAAGGGGTCGAAATGAGGGGTAACAAGGACCAATTGAGGGCAAAGCTGATTAAATTATGTGTGACAGGATTGGGTGAAGACAGACAGACAGATATTGAGAGTGTTGGCAGTAGGACTTCTCAAAATCCCAACCATACTCCAATAGAATCTGAGGCCATTGTCCTTAAGAAATTAGAGTTAGAGATGCGTAAGTTAGAACTTGATGCCCAGATTCAGCAAGCTCAAATTGATGCCCAGACCAAAACTCAAATTCAAATTCAACAAGCTCAAATCCAGTCCAATGAGAAGATTGATTTGCATAAGTTGACCTTGCAAAGTGAGTCAGTAAGTAGTGATAGGACTAGTGCAGGTAGTCCTGATAAAGCTAGTGAAAATGCTAGGAAAGCACTCCCTAGGTTTAATGAGAGTACAGATATTGACTCCTACTTGACTCTGTTCGAACGAACAATGCTGAACTTCCAGATTGAGAAAAATAAATGGCCTGCTATGCTTCAAACGCAGATAAGTGGTAAGATCTTAAAAGTCTTTGTAGAACTGACTGCTGAGCAGGTCCAAGACTATGACTTTATCAAAGAAGCCATCCTAAATATGTTTCAGTTAGTTCCCAAGCGTATAGATTAAAGTTCAGGCAGCTCAACAAGGACCAATCTGAAACGTATACACATTTTGCAACTAGGTTAAATTGGCCTTTCCAGAGATTTTTGCTTGGTCATAAAGCCCAAGATGACCCAGAAAAAATCAAAGAATTGTTTAAAATGGAACAATTTTTGAACAAAGTAACTGATAATGTTCTGAAAACTTGGCTTATGGACAAACAAGCCAATTCACTTGTTGAATTAGCTAGATTTGCTGATCAGTTTGTTGCTATTCACAGAAACTATTCAAATAGCAGTGACACATACAACAGACACAAGTTTGCTCCAAATGCATATAGACATGAGCACAATGCAACCCAATCAAATAGATACAACACTGATAGAGAAAATGCCAACAGTTGCACTAATTGGAGATATCAATTAAATCAAAATGTCACTTCTAAGACATTGCCAGATGAAAATAATGCCAATTTGAGAAATTTTCCACATTCCAATACACAGGGGAGGAACTCAAATTTCAGGAGTGGTAAAAATGGGCTGCCCTCAACCCAGAAATGTGCATTCTGGCATAGGAATGGACATGGTTTAGACCAATGTTTTGCTTTAAAACGACAGAGAAATGAGAAGGCAAATTTTGAGCCAGGCTCCAATTTTGCTGGTCCAAATGTAAACTTTGTGCAACAAGTTACACATAGTTTGGACACAGTACCAATCAGCTTCAGACCCTATTGTTCCCAAGCTACAATTGTAAATGCAGACAAACAAACAAGACAAATTATTTCCTTTTCGTGACACAGGTTCATCACAGACTTTAATCAGTAAAGAAACGAATAAATCCTGATGAATACAAAGATACAGGCGAATGTCGTTTGATCAAAGGTATAACTGGGGATGTTATCCAAATTCCTTTGGTGTTGGTTAACCTTGATTGTGTTTTTCATCGTGGAGAAGTGTTGTGTGGTCTCATCGATCAATTACCCCATTCGATTGATGTTTTGATTGGAGCTGATGTGGATTGTCGAGTTGATGAGGAACCCATGGATTCGTGTGTGGTGACTCGGGCTAAAATCAAATCATTAATTGATCTTGAGAAAGATTCATTAGATAAGAAAAGCAGAGGTCACATATAATCCAGATGATTATTATAATTTTGATTTTAATTTAGAGAGTCTGTTTGAGGAAGACTTATTGGGGTCTACTGTAAATTCACAGTGTGTTGATGCTGATGATGTAGCTCCAAGTACTGTTGATGAGGAGGTTGTTTTTGATGAGTCGTGTGACTCCAGTGGTGTCCAGGACCCACATGGTTTTTCTGATGATGTTGTTGTTGGTGGGGGTTCCATGAGGTTGAATCGCCCAGTAGTTCCACAGGTTTTTCCTAATGATGTTGTTGGTGGTTCAGGGATGTTGAATCGGCCAAGTGGTTTATTGAATCGGCCAAGTGGTATGTTGAATCGGCCAAGTGGTTTGTTGAATCGGCCAAGTGGTTTATTGAATCGGCCAAGTGGTTTGTTGAATCGTCCAAGTGGGTCATGCGATGAATTTATTGGGAAAGAGTTGTCTTTGTCCCATGATGACCTAGTTAGGTTGCAACAGACTGATGAGAGTCTGAAGATGTTATTTGAGGAAGTTGTCCTGTTTGATACTCCAGGGCATAAAATCTCATACTGTGTGTATGATGGCCTGTTAGTAAGGAGATTTGTGGAATCTGAGTGTCCACAGGAGGCGGATTTAGGTTTTTTGCAGATTGTTGCCCCAGTCCAAATCCGTAGGCGGCTTTTAGAATTGTCACATGACATTCCGGCGTCCGGACAAATAGAAATACACAAAATCAAACAAAGAATCATTAAGCATTTTTATTGGCAATCAATTAACAAAGATATTAAGGAGTATGCACACACACGCGATATATCCCAGAAACTCAATGCAAGTAAATACGGTAGCATTGAACAATCCCAAAGCTTACCAAGAATGACTTATGTGTTTGACAGTATTGCTGAAGACGTCGTAGAATCAGTTCCAGAGTACAGCAAGTCAAGCAACAGGTGGTTGTTGACAAAAATGGATTTGTGTGCTCATTGCCCAGATGCAATTCCCATTCCCGTGCATACAGGACAGATAGTATGTAGGATGTTTACAGATGTTCCTGTTCGGTGTTGTTTGCCCAAGGAGTTCATTACAGTCCCAGATAGTGATGTCATGTCAGAAATCAGGCAGAACTACGTTGACTTCATCCCAGTCAAGAAAAAACAAATGCTGTTGTGGCATGTAAATCTTTCGAAGTTTCATGTTGGTAGAAAGAAAATGTTTCACAATGAAAGTGAACAACAATTTGTTAAAACTGTTGCATGCACAGTTAGAAACCAACTTGAAACTACCAATACAATAGAAACAACAGAGAATGTCCAGTGTTCTTTTGAAGAACTGGTACTGGACAAAGCAAAACATTTGGGGTCAGGTCTAACAGAGAAATTGAAATCTCTGATTATGCAACATGAACAGATGTTCAACAATAAACCTAGACAGACTGATCTTATCGCATATGAGATCTTTCTTAAACAATATGCTCAACCCGCATATGTTTCATCACATAGACTAAGTCCTGACAACACAAAAGTTGTCAATGGAGAAAATACCCAATTGTCAGTTGATTGGATGACTAAACATAGCATCTCAGTGGAAGCTGATGGAAAGTCAGTTGTCTATAATTTAGAGGATTATGGTCGCAATGATCCAGTATTGTTGGATCAAGACCCTTTGAAGTGCATAATTAGGGAAATGCCAAAGACATTCTCATGTGTGAGATATGTAAGTCCCTTGAGACCCGATAGGAAGCCTATATATTTTTCAGTACAGTGCAGTAGTTTTGCTGAGTTTCTTAGATTATGCTTAATACAGCATCTAATGATTATGAGTTTTGCTCATAGACTGATTTACTCTTGTACTTTATTGATACTTAAGTATGTATGGATGTCCTATAGAGTTAAGTTGACCATCAGAATAGGTAGGATAAGTAACTAGTATAGGCGTTGTAAGTAAGTGTTGGAAGTAAAAATAGAATTTAAGTGTTACTGTAGCTTAAGCTAAGTTAGGATAGTTTTGTGATATAACCACTTAGATAGCATAATTTTTGCAGTTGTTCTCAGTGGTTGGTTCTTGTTTATTCCTTTGTAATATTAATTCCATTTTGGATAAGTTGAAATTGGTGTAAGCCAAAGTTTGCTTCGCAATTTCCTTTTGATGTCGTCACAGCCACTGCATCTGAGTTGACGTGGTAATCCACCACGTAGGCTCGAGTGCTAGGGGTGTGATGGTATAATGTTAACAAGGAATAGTAACAGATTAGTTGGTAAGTAAGGATAGAATTAGCGGATAATTGCTAATAAGTGGTTTATGTGTGTGTTGATGCGTGGATGTGTGTTTTGTTTTCAGCCAATCAAAAGACGCTACTTCGGACGGTTCGAGACGCGGCAGCTTCTCATTGGTCGCGGGACTCAAGGATCGAACGTTGGGTTGTTGAAAGAAAAACGTTGAAAAAAGAAGGGAACGAGAGCGGGGATCGTTGAGAAACTTCCGATCGAAAAAAGCTGTTTTCTAGTCGTTTAAGATTGATTAAAATTAATACTTTGAAACGTATTAAACAGTGTTTTAGTGCGGAGTTCACAGCAGGAACTCACGCGTCGAGTTATCGTGGTTGAACAGGGATTTTTGTCATTATTTGTTGACTTAGTTCAATCAGCTGTAGATTGTATTAGCGTCGTTAGATACGCGTCGCCAGGATTGTTTGCCACTTGAGCATTTGAACGATTTTAATGGACTCTGAATATTAAGCCCATTTAATGGCAGCTATTGTTGAGAAGTTTTAATAGTTAGTTAAGATTAAATGTATTTTAAATAAGAAGTGAGATGTTGTAGTAAATGTAGTCGGTTTCGCCACTGAGTTAAGATACTCAATAGAAGAAATAAGTACCCCTAGATCAGATAACGAGTACCCTTATACAGTTTAGGTGGCGATCCGTCACAAAATTATAATTAAATTCTAGTTACTGTAGTAGGTGTAAAATTGTCAAACTAGGACAGTGATAACGGCCTATTGTGAGAATTACAATAAAAAAAATTCAAGTGATGACTTTTGACTTTTTGCTCGTCAGGGTTTTTGGAGAGGAAAAAATACAAGCTGACCTTTTTTTGCCTGTCAGGGTTTTCGAGAGGAAAGAATGCAAGAATGACCTTTTTGCTTGTCAAGTCTTTACGGAAGACGAAAATAGGGGATCTGCCCGTTGTTACGTCATATTTTAAGGGGGTCTGACGATTTGTTACGTAGGGAGGCGGGGTCAAAAAGTGCCAAAATTGGGTTACGTCATTTATGGATGAACCCCATCATAATATTAGTCATGGATGTCTTCAGCACAATATTCGTTATAGCCCTACAAATTTAAATAACCAAAGCTATGAATGATTGCAAGTCGTTTTTTATGACTATTTATGAATATTTACGACAAAAAAAACTACCGAATTAACATCATACTTCAAATAGGGTGTCTAATAAGTTTATTTAGAGACACTTCTTTTTCGAAGGCCAGAAGACTAGAAGGGATATAATAAGTAGGTATTTTACTACAAGTTAAACGGGTGTTGCGAAAGTGACAATCTAAACGTAACAAAAAAACAACCCACTCATTATATGTCGCTTTTGAATAATGCTATTTGCCAGCTGATCGAGTTGAATCCATATTCATAATTATTTTAGCCAAAATTTAGGATTTGATTAAAATGATGGTATGAAGAAATAGCTTTATTTAGAATAGGAAAGTGAATTCACGCTCAATCGATAGAGTGCGCGAATGTTATCCATCAATATAATGCATTGAGGATGACATAATAAATCTAAAAACTAATAATAGTATTATAATTTAGAAACCGTGCTTTTTGCGACGGTACGAGCTGGTACGCTGAAAACCCTTTAGACCAGTTTCAGTTGATAGGCCTATTTGTCTCGCTTCATTACGTTCACAAATTGGAAATTGTACGCTTTTAACTGTATTTTTTATCTCGTAGGCCTACTGTCTTCTTTCGCATCCAAACATGGGCTTCTATTATGATCGCCGTATAACACTTTATATAAAAGTTTATACAAAATTGCGTACCGAAAAATCCCTTCCCCAAGCATTGATTAGAATTAATATTAATTTTAAAAGTCAGTCTTTCCGGAGCCTCGCGGGTCTTAGGTCGGCGCTGATCTCCGTTGCTATAGCCTTCAAGTCAGGCGTGCAATACCATGGATACGGGGCTAGTGCACCTCGTTGATCAGCTTCCCTGCTTCACTTATCGCAGCATCTTATCACTGCTCGTTATTTTACCACCGACATCTAGCGAATAAGGCTGAGTCAATTATATTTAAACCAAGGTTATTTCTAGGATTGTGAATTGGGGGGCGGGCGGTAAAATCTGGGAGGGGTGTCGGAGTTTGGAAGTTTCTACCGAAAAATTTGACGACCAAAAAAACGTTATCAGGCCCCAAACAAGGTCTGACAAGTAACAAGCAAAAAAGGTCATCCGACGATAAAAGTTGAAAGGTTGGGGGTGTCCTCTCCATGTGGGGGTGTTCAGGGCTAATTAATATGCATTTTGTATGCGTACCATTGTCACATAACCAAATTTGGATTAATATGCATTTTGTATGCGTACCATTGTCACATAACCAAATTTGGGGGGTGTCGACCTCAAATTGGGTGGTGTTGGGGGTTGTTAGGGGTGTAAAAATGTCCCTGATTTAAACGATTTATAAAACATAATGTTCAGAACTGACAATGTATAAAAACCATTTTAGTCTGGTTGTAAAAAGTCATAGTGCAAAATCGAGTTTTCTATTGCTGGAAGCGAATTTGTCGATGACATTGTCAATGGGTATCTATCTATGCAGGGCGATTTATAGAGCGCCGTAAACACGACGAAAGCCAAAGAAAAAGCTCTTTTCAGTCAAAAAAGCTAAATCATACGAAATATTAAATAACGGTGTCTTGAGCTTGCATGCGAAAATCCCGGCCGAGGTGGCCTTGGTCACATCGTCCGGAAGCGCATTCCACAAGAGGGGGTTCCCGTGCGACATAGATCTCTCTCCGAGCTTCGCTGTCTTCAACCGAGGAGGGACGTGCAGTATGGACCGACTGTTGGATCGAAGCTGCAGGAATCGGTCTGTGTGATCCCGTCTTCGCACTAGAGTCGACAAGTAGCCTACTCTGGGCAGTAGGTGTCGTGCAGGGCTCGGAATATAAGCCAGCACCGTTTGTATACGATTCGCCCGGGCACCTTGAGCCAGTGTAGCCTACCTCTTAATTAATTACGGGGTAACGTGGTCATACCACTTGGCTACAAAGATCAAACGAGCCGATGCGTTCAGAACTGAAAGCGTCTCAAAGAGGCGCTATATAAATGTTAGGACTCATAGAATAGGAGTTTTGATAGAAGATCGTCCCAAAATAACATTGATAATAATTTCGGCTACCATCAATAATAGTCTATGGCAGCAGACTGTCCAGAGAATTTGCGGGTTGTCATCAGTGCCTCAAATGGGAGGAGGGGGTTAGGGTGGTGTAAAAGTATCCCTGGTTCAAACCTCTGACGCGGCAAAACTTCTGTATATGGCTGTTTATGCATCAGGCACTAATATTGACCGCCAATCAGTGTTGCCAGTGAACATTTTGAAAAAAAACAGAACGCGCCTTTAAAAAACCCAGAAAAAACCAGGTTCCCAAAAAGGTCGAAAAAGATGATAAAATTCATAATAATTGCGACAAACCTGAAAATTTTTGGAAAAATTTTGTAAAATTTTTGGAAAATTTTGTAATACAACGTCTCCAGAAAGTCTTGACAAGCAAAAAAGGTCGTCTCGTGTTTTCTTCAAGCAAAAGCAATTTAAACTTGCAAAAAGAGATTTTCAACATACTGAAAACTCCTAATTTTCTCACTTTTACTGCATAAATCAGGCATTTTTTTTAATTTTCGCAGATTTAAAAAACAGATTCCGTCAAAAAAAAAACCAAATAACCAGACGAGGCCCAAAAAAACCAGATTGGGTAGGAAAAACCCACACTGGCAACCTTGCCGCCAATCGTTCAGCTGCAGTAACAGAGATATCGAGAGACTCATCAGAGACATAGGCTACAACATTCATTATGGTTGTCATCACCACGCTCTTCTTTATTGCACCCATATTTAAATTAACCAAACCAAGAATAAAAATACATTAGTTTTAATTAGTTTCTTTGTGAATATTGACGAATATTCACGACAAAAATATAAAACACTTCGTATGGTGGAGAGCCAGTCTCAAACATCAACCGATGATATTAATAAGCATTAACTACAATTTGAACTGGTGTTTTTGTTTGCCACGCTAAGTAGACAATTCAAATAATTCGCTCTTCAATATTGATACTGAAAATGGTCTATTTTCATATGCAATTAAATGCAATATTTTAAGCAGTTAGCCGAATCTCGCCTGATAATTTTTTATGTAATTCTTTAGATCTAGAGAAAGTAATTTCCACTGAATCGGCAGAGTGCACCAATCGGTGAAGTGCGCACAACAGAGTAGCACGGCAGGAACGTCGACGTGGAGCTGCTTGGAATGAGCCAGTGGCGTAGCGTGACTTTTGGGGGCCCGGGGGGCATCTTTGCCACGGGGGCCCCAAAGTTTCGTGCTGACGAGCAAAACAAAAAAAACGTCATCACCTCCTTTTTATCCTGACGAGCAAAAAAAAAAGTGTCGTCATATTTCTAGGGTTAGGGTTGTTAGGGTTAAGAAGTTAGGGTTAACCCTAACCTAACCCTAGCTTAGACCCCTCTTTGGGGGCCCCACCCCCAGCCCGGGGCCCGGGGGGCAGTCAACAAAGTGCCCCCGCCCCCACGTTACGCCACTGGAATGAGCTATCTGGAACTGTAACGCACTCTGCTACTTCCTTCACATGGTCAACCGGATGACCTTACTCAATCCGTGGTGTAGAAGGGCGGTTAAAACAAGATGTGTCAATTGACGCACTCCGCAGTTTTAGGTAGACTAGCAACATCAGCAATCACAATGGGACAATCCACTGACCGTAAAAGAACTCTTCAGTTTGTTCTCGACCCACACAAATGATGTCGACAGAGCCTAGGCGTAGCGACGGGGGTATATCGGTATTTATACCCTTCCAAATCAAATTTCTGGCCCCCTGGACAGAGCTAGATTGAACGCACTTCAACGCAGTAACATAGCCGCACTGAGGCGACAGTCTCTTCGCGATGCCTATTTGCAAAGTGTAGCCTTAGGCTTGACAACGAATCAGTGTGGTGTAGCGTCTGGACTACGACTTGGAGCCACACTGTGCACAGAGGCGTAGCGTCCCAATGGCTACTATGGCTTTAGCCATGGGCGGCAACATAAAGGGGGCAGCAAATTTGGGAAGCGACCTTTTTTGCTTATTTGTCGACTCCTTTCTTTGTAGCAAAAAGGAAATCGCCGTAATCTATGAAGGCTTACAGTGGCGGTTGTAAGAACTCTCGGTGGGGGATGGCAATGAATTTCTAGGAAGATACCGCCAATTGTCAAGGGAATTATATGTAAATGGTTTAGAAGAAATCTGTAAATTTGATTTATAAAAGATGATGTTCAGAATTGACATTGTATAAAAGCCACTTTAGTCTGGTTGTACAAAATCGAACTATAGTTAGCCAGTAAGTATACCATTAGTCTAAAGTACTATCAATAAATAAATACCAAAAATTGTTCACAGAAATTCATCAACGCCACACACGCATTTTGGGTGGTCTGAGGGGATGCATTCCGTCATCCGCAACATGGAACCGCCCCTGAAGACTTATGCAGGCATCAGACAATGTGACTATCAGAAGGTTCAACAACAATGTCAGCAAGACTAGCGTAGTTTATTGTCATGTTTCAGTACAGAGTATATGAAATAAGCAGTATAGGAAAAAAGTTGACGAATATGTATAAATAGTAGTAAAACTATTGCTGTAACTAGTTAATAAGAAAGTAGTTACACTATTGTTTCAACTAGATGTTTCCAATTAAACTAAGGAGCTGTCGATTAATCACGTCAAAATAGGGAGGGAGTTTGAAACAGTTTGACAGTTGTTGACAGAGGGAGGAGGGGTCAAGAAAAGTTGACATCAATAATTTCATTTTTTTACTAATTATAAAAAATAGGAAATTTCTTGGAATACTATTATTTACAACGGAAAAACGCCTGCAAAGCAAAAAGGGTCATCACCACCACATTATGACACTTGATGAACAAAAGAAAGGTAAAAAGGTCTCATTGGGAGCTGTCCATTAATTATGTCAACAATTTTTGGGCAATTTTTGACCCTCTCCCCTTGTCAACAACTGTCAACTTTCAGTTACCTCCTATAATTATGTCAAAAACGTTTGACCCCCCTCCCACCCAAGATCAATGACAGGTCCCAATAACAAGGTTATTATTTTTGCGGTGATGATCATTTTTCCCTTTTTCGCTCATCGAGTGTCAAAATGTGGTGGTGATGACCTTTATTGTCATACTTTTTTCCACTGTAATAAGTAGTCATCATCATCATCATCATCATTGCTTTCTGCCAACCCATTGGTGGCAATAGCTGGGCACAAGACATTTCCAAGAGGCATCGTCACCATCCTGCCCTCTGCCAGCTCTTCAGCGGCAATAGCGAGACACAGAATGTTGATCCGCCTCCTGTTCCCGTCTTGTGTCCTTCCATGACCCTGTTTTCGCCGAGCACTGGTCATGATTTCTCGGTATATCGAGCTGGCCGCAATGCCCCATATACAGTAGTTGGACACGCGCCCTCTGCTGGCACGACAGCGTACGAAGATCTTCCGCCAGTGATGCTGTTCTTCCATGCTCTTCAGTTGAATACATCCACCATCCCTGCCGTTGTCTTCTGGTACAGTTGGTCCACGGCACCTTATTCCGTATTATTCGGTGCAATCCCAGGAGGTTTCCCAGCCCAGGACTTCCCCCCATCCGCCACCCGGGGGACGCGCCTCTACGCCGTTGTACCCCAGCGCGAGGGTAATAAGTAGTATTCCGTGAAATTTCCTATTTTTGATTATTTGTAAACAGTGAAATTGTTGACGTCAACTTCTCTTGACCCCCACACCCTCTGTCATCAACTGTCAAACTTTTTCAAACCCCCTTCCCATAAATTGTTGGCGTAATTAATGGACAGCCCCTTGCGGCAAAAATAATAGCCTAAACTTTTTAGGGGGTCCCGTCACTGATCTTAGTGAGTGAGGGGGTCAAAAATGCTGAAAGTTGTTGACAAGGGCAGGGGTCAAAAATTGCCCAAAAATTGTTGACGAAGTTAATGGACTGTTCCTAATAGTTATAACTTTTAGTTAACTAGTGCCCATCACTGATTACTCTCACTGACTGCGACGTCTGCAATTCGCCTTATTCTTCACTTGAATATAATTATAAAGTAGTAACGTCTTCACGATCTTTATTTTCATAGTCAACGTCTTCCAACTGATACACAGGTAGAATATTGATGCACGTATAATTTGTTTTATTCTTGGTATATAGGCCTATGTTACAGGCAAAGTGTGAAATCAGGCAATGTTGACATTGCCTGGAATTTTTAGGCATTGTTTAGCAAAGGAAGGATTATGTCCGGGGGTGTCATTTCATCGGGTGTAACAGAGGGGATAATGTTGGAGGGGATTATGTCCAGAGGGGAGAATGTTCATTCATTCCCCGCACACACCATAAATTGCATAAGAACTTCCGCTTTCCAACACCGGGGATGGAACGGTGCTTATGCCAGTGCTGACAGCCTGACACATACCTTACTTGACAAAATATGCTCTGGTTTCCTGTGATAAAACGGGTGAAGGGCAGATCCTTAAATCGCGATATTCTAGAACTCAGCGATGGCATTACTGGCATATTTCAATCACGTTCTTACATCTATGGGTTGGGTTGGGTCAGAGAATTGGGCAGTTGTGGTGGATTGGGTTCGAAATTTGATTGGTTGGGTTGGGTTGGGTTCTAAAAATTGGACCCATGACCATCTATGCATGCATGTGAAAATATGGACATGTAAGTAGATTTTTAAATGAATTAATCAGAGAATAGTTATTGCTTATTAAGAAAAGCATCAAAATTTCGTTAACGTGTTCAATGGGGATTAACTGAAAATAACTGAAAAATAATTAACTGTAACTGAAAATGACAATAACTTTAACTGTAGCTATAACTGGAAAATAATTTCAGCAACTTTAACTGTAATTGAAACTGAAAAATAATCAATGACTGAAACCACACTGAATATTCATCGAGGTGGCAGTGTTGGTGTTCCACATGGGGGGCTCGTGCCCCCTATTGAATGCCTGGCCCATCGTGCCCCCCCCCCAGTTGGAACTATGTACTTACTGCCACATACCTATTAACAAATGGTTGGCCCCCATGCTTAGAAGTTGCCATCCCAACTCGTAACATTCTGGAGCCGCTACTGCGTGGTGTCATCGCCATGATGTTCTTTGTAGCACAATAAATTTAAATAACCAAAACTAAGAATGATTGAAAATTAGTTTTTTGTGAATATTGACGAATATTCACGGCAAAAATTTATTTACTATATTTGGTGGAGAACCGGGTCTCGTACCCTCTGGAATTCTAAATTAATAGTTGATATAAATAAACATTTGACTATAATTTAAACTGGTGTATTTGAATCGACACTTTAAAACACAAAAATTACAAACAAGGCACTCGTCATTATCGCAAATAGATGAAGTTTACTCTTCGGCTGATAAAATGATAATTATTTTCATTATCAGTTTAGCCAGAAGTTGTTTAATGCAGCTGATATTATGGATGAATATATCCAATTCTTTGGAATTGGATAAAGTTATATCGACTGAATCGGTAGAGGTCGCAAGTGTTATTAATCTATTGAATGAAGCGAGGGCGAAAAACTAATAACTTAAGAAAAAGAAGAGGAAGAAGAAGAAGAAGAAGAAGAAGAAGAAGAAGAAGAAGAAGAAGAAGAAGAAGAAGAAGAAGAAGAAGAAGAAAAGAAGAAGAAGAAGAAGAAAAAGAAGAAAAAGAAGAAGAAGAAGAAAAAGAAGAAGAAGAAGAAAAAGAAGAAGAAGAAGAAGAAGAAGAAGAAGAAGAAGAACAACAACAACAACAACAACAACAAAAAAGAAGAACAAAAAGAAGAAAAAGAAGAACAAGAAGAAGAAGAAGAAGAAGAAGAAGAAGAAGAAGAAGAAGAAGAAGAAAGAAGAAAAAGAAGAAGAAGAAGAAGAAGAAGAAGAAAAAGAAGAAAAAGAAGAAAAAGAAGAAAAAGGAAGATGAGTCAAGTGCACTTCCTGGCGTCTTAGACTCTGTCGTCGACGCCAGCAGCGGGGTGTCGTCGACTCTTCTGACGAAGTTGCAGGCCTTCAAGACAATCCGTAGAAGATTAGAACATACCTTCAAACGCACTCTGGAGCCAATCGCAAAAGAAAGGACTAGAATTGCCCTTAGAACTGTCACAATCTCTACAATCGCTATCACCAATTGCTACTGGCTGCCAAAATTAAGACGCTACTATTCGACTCTTATTGAATCAAACACATCAAGCCCTCGACGGAGTCGACGGTTATGGAAAGCTATTATAATTCTCTATTCAATCGAAACACCGACACTCAGCTACCAACGCAGACCTCATCATGCTTCATCGCAGAGACTCTCTGCACTTTCTTCAACAAGATCGGGGGTCTGATTGCCTCTCACAGCCTTGAAAGAAAAAGTACAGCAGCCACAGACGTCTCTGATTTCTCTGTTTTGTTTTCGCACCAGAAAAAAATCAACTTTAACGTCTCTTCCAGGTTTTGAATTGGCAACCGAAGCAGAAATTTTGCGTCTCATGCATCCCCTCCCAAATAAGCAGCGTGCCTCTGATTTGATTCCAACCTCTTCTCTAAAGGCCAGTGCCCAGTGACCCTATTACCTGTACTAACAAAATTATCAATCTTTCGCTTTCCTCTGGGATATTTCCAGATTCATTTAAACACTCGATCGTAACACCGCTCCTAAAAATTCAACTCTAAATAGAGATGGCCTGTCGAACTATCGTTCAGTATCAAATTTGGTGGTCATTTCAAAAATCACTGAACGTGTTGTTCTCTGTCGACTCAGAGAATACCTTACTTCAAACTCACTTCTCAACCCCAATCAATCTGGTTTCACTAAGCACCACTCTACCGAAGCAGTTGCCCGCTTGTCGTATAAGGCAACCAGAAGTGTTTCGATAGTGTTAGATAAGTTTCGGATAAAGCGTATGAGATAATGTTTAGATAGTTTCCAAACAACAAATAAAGTAAACCAGACATCTCCATCAACGCAAAAATGCTTAAACTAAATCCATATATATATATATATATATATATATATATAACGCCATCGCATTCCGAGGAACATTTTCCAGTTTGCAACCGAACGAGAGCTAGCACACTATAATCTCAGGTCTCCGGACAATTTTTTTATCATAAGTCCCTCGGGAATGAAGTACCGAGGGCATAATATATATATATATATATATATATATATATATATATATATATATTGAAGACAAATCAAGCAGTATGCCTATCTTTCTTCGAACTTCTTGTTTCAGACAGAACTGACGCAACATTAAAGTTTCTACGCCTCAATAGTCCAAACGCTTCGCGAGCAACCGATATATCTAAACATTATCTCATACGCTTTATCCGAAACTTATCTAACACTGTTATCGAAACAGTATCTATAACGCCCGTTATCAGCATTTTCTCTCTCTCTCTCTCTCTCTCTACCATTAATACTATTATCTAATACATTTTCTAAATTCGACCTCACTCTACCCCGACTTCAACGCAGACCTCACCAACTCAACCTCTCTCGACCGCAACTTCTACACGAGACTCTTCCCTGTCTTCTGCCGTACCATCTCTCGTATGCTCCCTTACTCCTTCCTCTCTGTACACAAACACTTCAATATATACACATCAATATATGTAAGTAAGTAAGTAAGTAAGTAAAACACAATTTTTGTAACGCTGCCCAAAGGCACTACAACCAACTATATCACTTTGTGACAGGCTTCCATGCTTGTGTACAGTGTAGGCCTACAGTACACAAGAACGCTAAAACTTGCATTTATATTAAGATGTATATTGAGGCCATATGATATTTTTAATAATTCCAAATTACAAGGATAAAATTTGTCTAATGGCACCGGTTCCTGGTGCAAAAGGGCATTTGTATGCCGGTCGCGAAAGTGAAATGTTCGAGAAGCAATGCTCTAGACTCTAGTTAGTCCATAGTAGGTTTGTTCCTATATTTATTTTGTTTGTTTTCTTGCCTTTACATCTTTAAAATACAGTAACAAAACCTTCAGTTTTCAATTTCATAAATGTTTCATTCAGTTATTGTATCACTTTCACAATATTTTATCTACAGTCTAATAACTATACAAGACCAATCTAGTATCCTATCGTACTTGAGTTTATCTTAAAAGCATTTACACTATAGAAGCCATCACTATCCTCTCCAGAGGCGGATCTAGGAGGTACAGAGGGGAACAGATGTACCCGGGCGCCGAGGTAAAGGGCGCCAAAATTGGTTTAAAAGGGAGTTCCGCTAAGGGTGATGACTTTTTTTGCTTGTCAGGGTATTCGCGAAGTTGAATAAAGGGGCGCCAAACGGGCAGAGCGGCGCCCTTTTTTGGCTTCTTAGGATTTTCGTCAAGTTGAGGGGCGCCACTAGTATATTTTGTCCTCGGGCGCCGGACACCATAGCTCCGCCCCTGATCCTCTCGTCCAATTCATTTAATTTATCAACTAGACCTACTCTATAGCACTTTTATCAGTCACTGAAAGCAACTTTAATCAAAGAGCTGGTGACACCATACAAGATATATAGATCAGGAATATTGAACTCTCTAATATAAGCTATGTGACATAGGCGGATGTGTTTTCATCGGTTAACTGCGTGTAAACTTGTTCTTGAAGTGGCACGGATCGAAGATCTTGGTAGGGAAGTGGATCAGGCGATTCATTGCAAGTAATTGCTTCGTTGTTCGATCGTGTGGGAAGATCTAAGTTTAAACGCAACACACGCAGGAATCGTTATAATTTGTATTATAATATATAATGTGCGCCGTCGGCTGATGCCCTGGGCATTATGATAGTGGCGCCATAGAAGTTGATTGATTGATTGATTGATTGATTGATTGATTGATTGATTGATTGATTGATTGATTGATTGATTGATTGATTGATTGATTGATTGATTGATTGATTGATTGATTGATTGATTGATTGATTGATTGATTGATTGATTGATTGATTGATTGATTGATTGATTGATAATATGAATAATTGAATATGTGAAAGTTTAAATATTAAAATGGCAAACATTTTATGAATTTTATGAAGAAAGGAGACAATCATTGAATGTATTTTTAGAAATTATGTGGTTTTATTTTGACATCTCTTGACCCGATGGGTAGTTAGGACATAAGAGCTGCATGGGTCTAAAGGAACGGAATTCATTCGAACGTCCAAATAAAATCCTTGTTTCAAGTTCTAAACATCTTCACCAAAAAATGTTGTGGCTAACTTGTTTATTTTAAAATAGTCTGAAAATAGCCAAAAATATTTCAATATGCTTTCGGGAACAGAAATGGTTCTTAAAATAATGATTTACGAAAGCTCATTGACCATTCACTTTACTTTATTCCTCAATTTTAAAGTATACCATCGTGTTTAGCAACCAAAATATGCAATTTCTTCGTAAAATTCGTATTACACATTCATAAACATACACATACACACAGATATATACATAGCCTATAATTATACATAGCTTATATATACCGTACTGTATACGTGTCTGTGTGTCTGTGTAGCCCATAGTCTATATATATAATATATAATATATGTGTGTGGGTGTGTGGTGTCTGTGTATATAATGATGAGTATAACGTTCCAGGTTTTCTATTAATTTAGTGATTTTAGTCCTTATATCTTCATCAAAATTAAAATATATCGACTAGATTAATAAAATTAATACAAAACCTGGAACTATATGTATAGGCATATATATATATATATATATATATATATATATATATATATATATATATATATATATATATATATATAAAGGCTATAGAAGACAGACGAATGGTAGGCCTAACAACATTGGACTGTAGAACCGACGGAAGCTAGTTCGAGACTGACAGGAGCCATGGGATTGACTGACTCGGCCTTCACTCAATTGTAGCGGTAAAATGAGTAGCAACGGCAACATTGCCAAGGTAACCATAGTTCGGCGGAATGACTTTCCACTGTCCGTCGATGAATGGCTTAGCCACCTATGGGCAGGGCCGGGCCTTAAGCCTGGGCAAACCGGGCCCTTGCCCAGGGCCCAGCGCCTGCAGTAGAGGCCCCGCGGCGATTGTCGATGACCTTTTTTTGCTTGTCATGATTTTTCTTAGCGTCTCGCCCAGGGCCCCGCAAAACCTAAGGCCGGCTCTGCCTATGGGCTCATGGCCATAAAAACCGGATCAGCACCGGACTCTGCGGGCATTGAGCCTACGGGCAAATACACATAGTATCGCCGAAATTTAATGTTATTGTTACTCAGGTGATTTCAACAGTTCTATGATTAACAAGTCACCTGGATTCTGAGCAGCATTTTTTCGTTGCCTGATAATGAAGATGATAAGAATGGCGATGACGAGAAGCGAAATTCCAAATAGAACGCCGATCGTTATGGCTGCACTAAGGGCAGGATTACCTGCTAAATAATAAACAACGATAGATTATATGCAGGTTGGAATTTCAAATTTTTAAACAAACAGGCGATTTTAGGCCACTCTAATTCGTCTATAATAAGCAGAAAATAAATTATAATTAGTCAAAATTACTCAAAAGAAACTCGTGGCTATGAACTTTGCATACACTGAAATTACCCCTTAATAAGTCGTTTTGGCAGTAACCAGTGTATATGAAAAAGTCGACTTACCGGAACTTGATCCAACTGGAGATACTAAATTAAGAAAATTAAGCAAAAATGTCAATTCTTACATATGTATGTTATGTTAATCACAGTTTTCATGAAAACCATTTTATTTTAGATATAAATCGGCTGATCCAGAATTACTCAACAATTTCCGAATAGTTGCTTGGTGTAGATATCAAGATGAAAATAGAGCCCTGGGGTGGAGAAATAAGTTAACTACTGTAGGGCTTCGTTATAACGGACTCGGTTATAACGTATATCCGGTTATAACGAACCGTAATGTGCGGTCCCATATGGTGCGCTATGTAGTATTGGACGGTATTGGATATAAGGTACCTTGGTTATAAGTTCCAGTGCTTTTTTTCTAGGAAGAAAGGCTTGGGAACTCATTATTTTACTCTTCAACAAACACGGGCGTGGGAACGCCGTACATGTACGTTCTCAAACGCATTGTAATACATCCGTAATTATATATACATTCTGGCAAAAAAGGCGTGGGAACGCCGTTCTCGTGCGTTCCCACTGAGAGAAAAAGCCAGGGTTATAACGTACTGAATTTTGAGAGCCTTTAAGTACAGAGGCGTCATTTGGGGAGGGGGTCCTGGGGGGCCGTGGCCCCCAATGATATGAAAATATTAATTTATAATGTATTAATGTGCAAAAATTTGCAAAAATTGCAAAAAAAGATCAAAAAATTGCAAATTTTACAACATTGGCCCTAAAATTTGCAAAAATTGCTTTAAGAAATTGCAAAAAAATTGCAAAAATGCCTAAAATTTGCCAAAATTTGCCAAAAATTTGCAAAAATTTGTCAAAAATTTGCAAAAAAAATTTCTCGCCCCCTCCAAGAAAAGTGTGAAATGACGCCACTGTTTAAGTACGTTATAACGAAGTTCAACTGCAATTTGATTTGACTGCGTTTACTTACACGGAACTTCGTATTGAGGCGTATACCAAGGACCAAGACGATCTGATGGAACATTACTAACGTACTGGTCAAAGTCTGATAGATTTCCAATTAGAGTGAAATTAGCTATGCATTGGAATCTCGGCAGAACTGGACTCTGAATTCTAGCGGTTCCGTATGTAGCGACAGTATCTGCTGTACTGATTCTGACGATATCGGTGAATATTTGGCCGGTTGGCACTATCCACCATAACGACGGAATTAATCGTGGGAAGTCGGTGAACGACGAAGCATTGTATCTGAGTTTACAAGAGACGTTCACCAAATCGTTGTCCTTCAAAGCAGTCTGATTGAGAACATGGATTTCAGCATTCGGATCTAAATGGCGAGAATTTTAGAAAATAATCTGCAATTTAAAATATAGTAAAATTATGACTAATAAAACTATTAACGTTATTGGGATTTTTCCATTGAAAACATAGAATCTTGTATTCAATGCTCTGACTGCAGCAAGAATTTTATTTTTAGATCAAAAAATTATTTAGTTTTAAGTCTGGCATGCTTTCTCAGATTGCTGAATATTTCCTTGTATTTTAGGGACTGTAAATCTAAGACTATATTTCATTTGAAATAGTCAGTTTTTCCGTTTATTGAGATGAAATTTGTCAGATAATGAACTACAGTAAGTATCGATTAAGTAACAGGCCTACTAAATAATCGAAAAGTTATTTCTCTTACCGATAACGGTGAGAACAAAATTTGTTAATGGCGCAAATTCGAACAGTAACTCATTGAAGCACGTGTATGTTCCGGCGTGTTTCAAAGTGACATTTGGAATGATAAGATTGCAGGCATCCAAATGCATTTCAACAATTCTTTCCACAGCATACGTATCGGTGTAAGGCTCTAATATTCTGCAGTTCAATGCGATGTAAACCCTATGACCTGGATATAGGTCATCGTCTTTAGTCCACCGTGTATAACCCCCATAGAATTGGCTGGAATTGAATTTCACTTGTTCATTTATCAGCACCACGTCATTCTGGAGAAGACCGCAATCGGTACGTATTACCAATTCTAAAACATTGTATTCAAAATATCCTATTAAATAAACCATGGTGTCATAATTATTATTGCGAACCGGGCCTTATGACTTTCCCAGGTTGGCTGACGCCCGACCGCTACACAGAATCAGATTTCTCAATTAATTAAGGCGCGTGAGTGGTCGACTTAGCTGTTGAGCTGAGGTTTTACTATCAGATGACTGATTTCTTCTCTCCATCTGTCTCTCTCCCTCTCTCTATTGGGCCTTATTTCTTCTGTCGAATTCTTCTTCGGTGGAGCTCTATAATAGAAATACTAACAATTCCCGGGTACTACCTCAGGTATTCTTTTATGTACTAGCTTTGTGACTTCCGGGTACTACCTCCACTTTATCTATCTCGGGTACTACCTCTAGACTACTTCTGCTACTTCAGGTACTACTTCGACTCTTTCTATCTCAGGTACTATCTCTGCCTCTGCAATATCAGGTACTATACTACCTCGCTCTCTCAGGTACTCTATCTTGGCCAATTCGGGTACTGCCTCACGGTGGGCACTTCTTCAAGTACTACCTAGGGATCTACCGGGCCTCTCTCGGGCTCCTTCCCTCTCTTACCGCGCCGCGATTTATCTTTTGTGGGGCAAACCTGCCCCTTGGGAACCGCTTTCGCTGTGGATTCAACACTTTCCTAGCGAAATGTTGTAGGCCTACCTGTTCCAGTTAACGACGGTACCAGTGTTTTATAGAGACCTGTTAGGAGGGGAGATCCCCCCACAAAAAAACGTCAGCCCTAAAATGTTTTTTGCATTGAGTTGTGCTTCTTCCCCTCCAACCAAGTCAATTCCCCTCCTCCAAAGGCCTGGAGTCTTGATAAAACACTGTACGGTACATCCACTTAGTTGGTAATCCGAGTTTTACCTCAGTCTACCGGCCCTTTACCCGTCTACGGGACCTCTATTTATAGTGTTACCACGTCACCTTAAAGAAGTTGAGCTCAACTTTAACTAATCGCCAGCCACTATCTACTCAACCATTAGCACCACCTAACGAGTAACGACTACTGGATAAACTGCTTATAAAGGACTTTTATACTTTACTTATTCTTTATTACTGGAACTCAGGCTCATCTATATTAGCTATTATAAAAATCTCGTCACACTATGCATACTGTAAGTCAACGGCATTCAACTAGCTTTTCGGAGAAGGAGTCACCTCTGCTTCATGCATTTGTTTCGAACAACGCTACGATAATGAGTTGTTTCTTACGGTGATGATGTTATTGTTTCTGTGCTGATAATGACGACGATGTAAAGATGCTAACGACAATAACACACATGTCCCCAATACGTACCTAAATTTATCACAGCAATAAAAAGCACTTTCGTCAGAATAGAGATCATATTGAATATTTTAATACAACCGCTTTTGCAGTTTATGCAGTGAGTCTTCCGTGATCACTTTTTACGAAAGTTCTATGCTCTATGGACTCCGAACAAAAGAGCGCAAAGTATGGGACGCCAAACCAACCACAAAATGTGCACTAAATTCTACTACAAATTTAAAATATCAAAAATTATAGCATTACAGTATTACCTGACCTTGCAGTAAACAGGACTAATATACTAACTGTGGCTTTTCAATCTTGTTCCAAAAAGATACTGTTCATTTATATATTTTGGGGCGCTACTTTGAAAACAAGGGGTGCGGTGCAGGGTCGTATTGAGCTATTTTAAGCCCGTTTCACAAATAAATTATTTATAGGCCCCCGGTGGCGATGCCTTACACAACACTGTCATAAAAATATGAAGTAATATGGATGTATTATTGTGGAGAAATCATATAATAATTAAGTACAATTAAATCTAGGGCCATAAAAGGGCATTAATAATTAATAAGTAGCCAGACTATAGATAGGTAGCAAGAGCGCATGAATATTAATGATAAGGTAGCCTGGAGTCCGATAGTATGATGTGAGGCTAGTGGGTGGCCCGAGCGGTAGTAAGGCATCGAAGCAGTGTACGATGAATGAGGCTCAGCCTTATGGGAGAGGTGGTGGTAGATGACTGAGAGCCTATCCTGCCAGTCCAAAACAGTATAAATAGCGACCCTTTCTCAGATCGTGACCGATTGCCGAGGCGGCGTGTGTTGTGGAAAGGGATAGAAGGTAAGATTCCCTTTGAGATCCCGATACCAGGTGGTACCGAAGGCCGATGGTGACGGCGCGTAGGTAGAAGTCCCTGGAAGGATCCCGGTACCAGGCGGTACCGAAGGAGGAAGGGAAAAGGAAGGATTCCGGTACCAGGCGGTACCGACGAAGGCGGAAGGCAGGATTCCGGTACCAAGCGGTACCGAAGACGACGGAAGGTAGGAGCGGTGACAGGTAGTAACCGCTGTGAGAGAGTAGAAGGTGCCAGGAGGTACCTGACATTGAAGTTAGGAGGTACCAAGCGGTACCCGCCCCTGAGATAAAGGAGAGGCGGTACCGGCGGTGGTAACTGCGAGAGAAGGGGAAGAAGCGTTAGCGGTACACGGTAGAGGATAGTTAGATCAGCGGTGCCGGCTGAGAAGGTAGAGGTACCAGCGGTACCGGCTGACAAAAGGAGATACGAGGTATCTGAGAGCAGGAACGAGGGAAGAAAGGACTGAGAACTGAGAACTGATAAACCCTAGAGCCAAAAAGCCTAGGTCGAACGCCACGAGCCTAGAGAGCTAATAATAGACAGATAATTGATAAACACTGTGCACGAAGCCGGGTGAGGTCATCTGGTAAAGTCATAGCCTGGTTTCGCTACAGATTTGGTACCAGAAGTGGGGTGAGATCAGTCAAGTGGGGTGAGATCAGTTCAAGTGGAGGTAGCACAGTTAAGAGAGGAGTGATGGAAGTAAAGAACGAGACCGAATCACTTAGTCTCGCAGGATTATTCGAGCCAGAGTTAGTAAGCACTGGAGCTCGACCAAAGAGACAAGGATTTGTCCAGCATGACTCTAGAGAAGTAGACTTCCGTGATTATAGGCATGAACAAGCACATGAAGCTAGAAGGCGAGAACGGGAAGATTCCACGAGACATTGGTTGCAGAAAGCCGCTGCTTTAAAAGAAAAACAGTTAAACACGGAGTTGACAAGTTCTGCTGAGATCAAATCATTAAGAGAAGTCATGAGGCGAACGCCCATGAAACCGAGTAAGTACGATGGTTCGGCACCACTAGAGACATTCCTCAGACAATTCGAGGTGTGTGCTCAGTACAATGAGTGGACGAACGGCGATAAAGCAGCATTTCTTCAATGCTCGTTAGAAAAAGGTCCGGCACAGTTATTATGGGATTTTGGTGCCCGGAACGAAGTAACTTACCGAGAGTTAGTAGAGCGATTAAAACAAAGGTATGGACTTGAAGCTCAACAGGAGACGTTCCGCACACAGTTGCGATGTAGAAGACAACATGAGAAGGAAAGTTTAGGAGACCTCCTTCACGACATAAGGAAGCTCGTAGCCCTAGCTTTCCCAGGACCAACCAACGATACCACAGAAATTATTGCAAGGGACTCGTTTTTAGAGGCAATGATAGACAGGGAATTATCGCTCAAGGTGAGAGAACGAGAACCAAGGTCATTGGACGAAGCGTACCGAATGGCTTTGAGAATCGAGAGTTATAAAAGAGCCACTGAAGATGAGGACAGAGGGCATCAGAGACAGTATGAGTATCGACGAAATGTCCGAAGTACCACAGAAGGAGACACGACTGAGCATTTAGTTAAACAGATGTCAGATTTTATGGAAGAGCAAAGGAGCAGTATGAGCAAATGGCAAGCAGACATGGAGCGACGACTGTTGCAGGGAAAGAGTACCCTACAGAGACAATGGGAGTCAGAAGTCGTACAGCTCATGATCCAGCTGTTACGAGACCTAAGTCATTGGGTACCAGCCACGTTGGAAGTCACACAGATGATGAATGGAAGAAACGAGTGCGGTGTTTCAAGTGCCAAGCACAGGGGCATTTGGCCAGGAACTGTAGGAATAGCATCGACAGGGTAAGAGACGACAGGAATTCAGTAAATAACAATGTCCGTTTGTCTACTAACAAGAGAAGTCCAGGAAGAGCAGTATATATAAGTGGGACCATAGATGGGCGAGAATATAATTGTCTATTGGATACAGGTTCAGATGTAAATTTGATGCCCGGTAGTATAGCGCAGGATATGACCATAGAAACCGTGTCCCAGAAGATTTTAGCTGCGAACGGGAGTGAGATATCTTTGAAAGGACAAGTAACGGTAAGCGTACTATTCAGTTGGGGTCAGAGACAAGACGTGAGCTTTTTGGTATCAGACCAGGTACCAGAGATTATGTTAGGAATAGAGTTTATGATTGAGAACGATTGTCAAGTAGACTTCGAAACAGGAGGCGTGCGAATTGGTTCAAAAAGAATTCCAGTAACAGATTCAGGCAATGTACGACGGTGTCGACTCGCAAAGATAGTCAGAACCGATAAAAGAGAGAACAACGAGTCTAAGTCCGGGGTGCACAAGTTATTGAAATATGGTAGACGTTTGGAGTTAAATGTTGCAAGATTATTAGAAATGTTAATATTGTTATGTTTTCTTTTCAGTCTAGTTACAAAGATGGGCGATAGAGGGACGGAGCACGCGTCAAGCAAGAAATGTTCTCAGTGCGATTTGATACTATCGAAGACTAGCCGAGCTTTTCATATGGCTCGTCATGTACGAAGAATGCACGGCTCTGGAGAAGAAGAGAAAGCATCCGAGATGTCATCCTCATCTGAGACGTTGAATATCTCAAAGATTGATGATAAGAAGTCAAGATCAGGAGGAAAGCTGAAAGTCCGTAGTGAACAGGCCGTAAGAAAAATCTGTCGAGGCCCGTTGATACAACAGAATCCAGAGAAACTGTTCAGAACGGCGAGTGAAGCGAAGAACGCTCCTGAACCAGTGGATCCTCCATCAGTTCCTGCCGTGAAAAAGTCAAAAGGCAAAGAACTACTCAAAAAGGAGAAGTCGACCGCGAAAGAGACAGGAAAAGAAACCAGAACAGCCGATGGACCGAGAAGACCAACACGTCCGGTGCTTTATGACGGGAATCCACGGGTTATAGTAACTAAAGAACACCCGCGCAAGGTCTTGAGGAATCTAATGAAGACTCGAGAGGAAATGCAAGATCCGAACAGACAGATCCACGCAAGGGAACCGGTGAATTGGGATCTGATTGGACAAGAAGTTGGTTATCTGGCTCGCTTGTGTAAAAATATTGGAGAAGCGAAGTCTCCAAAGGAACTATACCAGATTGGCAGAAATGAATGTCCACATCTAGAAGAAATCATCATCAAGAATCTGGTGGATGCACATTTTCCAATGGGGCAAGACCCAGGGAAATCGATAAATGCTTCTACCACGATGTCCAGCGGATCAACTAAAGACGTGGAATGCTCAAAAGGAGCCGGTCCAGAAGTCTCAATTAAAGAAGGAAGTCGGAAGCAAGAAATGGTACAAGAGACCTCAGAAACGACAAAAGATTTTGGAGGAGAATGTAGCGGAGAGTCAGCGAAGAGATGTGTGGTATTGGAAGAAGATCTTCGGATATCTGATTCAGATGATTCTTCATTAGTAATCGAGTTCTCTTCAGACGAAGAAATCGAATAAAAAGAAGAAGAAAGAGTTCATCTAAAGAAGAAGACTTTTTGTGATTAATTATGACGTTTTACGATGAATGGACCATTGACTTTTGTTATAACTTGAAATGTTAAATAATTAATGTTGACTGTATTTTTAATTGTATTGTTCTAAAATGTCGCTGATGTAAAACGCTGTGTTATGTAATTGCATTAGTTGTAGCCACTTGTCAACACGCATTGTTCCCCACACACTGTTATATTAATAAATGAGGGATGGGGTCCATCCCAACGGAAAGTCCGGGGTAATGTGGAGAAATCATATAATAATTAAGTACAATTAAATCTAGGGCCATAAAAGGGCATTAATAATTAATAAGTAGCCAGACTATAGATAGGTAGCAAGAGCGCATGAATATTAATGATAAGGTAGCCTGGAGTCCGATAGTATGATGTGAGGCTAGTGGGTGGCCCGAGCGGTAGTAAGGCATCGAAGCAGTGTACGATGAATGAGGCTCAGCCTTATGGGAGAGGTGGTGGTAGATGACTGAGAGCCTATCCTGCCAGTCCAAAACAGTATAAATAGCGACCCTTTCTCAGATCGTGACCGATTGCCGAGGCGGCGTGTGTTGTGGAAAGGGATAGAAGGTAAGATTCCCTTTGAGATCCCGATACCAGGTGGTACCGAAGGCCGATGGTGACGGCGCGTAGGTAGAAGTCCCTGGAAGGATCCCGGTACCAGGCGGTACCGAAGGAGGAAGGGAAAAGGAAGGATTCCGGTACCAGGCGGTACCGACGAAGGCGGAAGGCAGGATTCCGGTACCAAGCGGTACCGAAGACGACGGAAGGTAGGAGCGGTGACAGGTAGTAACCGCTGTGAGAGAGTAGAAGGTGCCAGGAGGTACCTGACATTGAAGTTAGGAGGTACCAAGCGGTACCCGCCCCTGAGATAAAGGAGAGGCGGTACCGGCGGTGGTAACTGCGAGAGAAGGGGAAGAAGCGTTAGCGGTACACGGTAGAGGATAGTTAGATCAGCGGTGCCGGCTGAGAAGGTAGAGGTACCAGCGGTACCGGCTGACAAAAGGAGATACGAGGTATCTGAGAGCAGGAACGAGGGAAGAAAGGACTGAGAACTGAGAACTGATAAACCCTAGAGCCAAAAAGCCTAGGTCGAACGCCACGAGCCTAGAGAGCTAATAATAGACAGATAATTGATAAACACTGTGCACGAAGCCGGGTGAGGTCATCTGGTAAAGTCATAGCCTGGTTTCGCTACATTATCAGCAGTGGCGCAGTGTGGATTCCATAATGGGGGAATGGGTGCTTCGACATTTTTCGATCCAAACGCAGTGGCGGCTCTAGGATTTGGCAAGTGGGGGGCCGTTGGGGTGGCAACTTCTAATCATGGGGGTCAACCATTTGTTGTTTAATGTATGTAGCATTAAGTATAGGGTCCCAACTGGGGGACACTGGGGGGCCAGGCACTCAATAGGGGCACGAGCCCCCTGCCCACCCCCCGGTGGAGCCGCCACTGTCCAAACGTCTCGACGTCGTTGTTTCAAACGCTGGTGTCTAGTGCTTTTTCCCCGATCTAAAACTACCGCTACAACCCTCCCGCAACTATTCACCGGCTTTGGACGATTCTCACGATCGGTCCCGATCGAAATAAGGCCGCCCTCCCCCGTGCCCTCCCCTGGACACACCAATGATTAGTAATTGGTGCAAAAGCATGTTCAGAAAAGTTTTATAATATAATATTACATAATTACGATAATGACAATTATCGGCAGTGTAAAACTTTGCCAGTATTAGCAATAGTACAAATTAATTACTTAATTAGGCAGGCCTCTAAATTGATGCATTTATCAATGATTTATGAGTTGACCCGTTTCAACTGAACCATATGCAGCATGTGTAGCATGGTCAATCCGGCCCTGGCGCGGTGGAGTAGCGGCAGAATTCTTGCCTTACAATCGGATGGTCGCGGGTTCAAATCCTGCCCTAGCCACTGAGTAACGACCTTGGACAAGTTGTTCACCCTCTCCTTGGTCTAATCCAAGACTGACTTGCCTTAAAGCCGATGACTCGTCATTGCCATACTGAAGACCTATATTTAGCTGAGCCAAGTATGGGAATCGCGTTTTACTTATGCATCGCTGTCAATAGCGTTCACTGTGAAAGCTGCCTATTTGAAGGCTATTTCGATAAAAATTTTGATCGTGTGAAAAGTTAGTCAACAGAGCAAGATCACATACAAAAATTCATCGAGGAAGAAAAACATTTTCCAGTTAATTAACCAATCTCCTTTGAGCGGATACCTGTTTCGATAACATCTGATTTTAATTGTCAAAATACTTCAACATGTGCATTAATAGGCCTATAGTTTATGGGGCCTATAGAAAATGAGCCGCCATCGTAGTTGTAACTTGCAACTTGCGCTTCATTGTTGTCCATAAAAATTAAACCTGATTCTACACTGTATCTCTTCAAACAATTTATGTTTCTAATATAATTCTTTCGTTTGTCTTTATGTGTAAAAAGAGACTATTTATGGTGATTAAGTCGTCAGTTAATCGTTATTTAGAGAATACTGGCTCATCATAGGCGTGCAAAGAGAGGGGTTAATACATCGCTTGCGTCACCTGTATTAAGCTGCCTGCTCTAACCTCACCCTGTTCAATTATATGCCTACAAAAAGAATGAATCGTGTGGCATTGAAGCGTATTCTTACGCCCGACTGCCTTTCGAATTTAGAAAGCCTTACCTTTTACTTACACATGCAATGTGTCCTCGGTGCCCTTTTATTGGTGTTTCCCAAACTGTGGGTCGCGATCTAAAAAGCGGGTCTCAGAGCTCAGTCAAGTGGGTCTTGAGGCAGGGTGAAATAATATTTCAAAGGCGTCTCGCTTTCTAGCTAACTACGCCGGAAGGCAAGCCCGTCCAGTGTCCTCCGTGGCTTCCTACGGAGCCTTGAGGATGTTGGCTACGAATTTTGCTGACGGCTTAAATGCGTTCTTTTGGACTGCCCTGTGCAGTGTGCATTGCCCTCTACCATTGGCATATGGCTAAGTCGTTGCTTAAACGACCATACCGAAGCAATGCGTCGAGCCATGCCGATTTCTGCTGTCTTCCCAATTTCAGTTCTTGAAGAAAGCAGGAAGGAGAGAATTAAGAAGACCAGTTTTTACTCTATGCCATAGATGTTGCAAACGTTGTTTTCGTTTTTTCTCTCCAACAACAGCGCATTGTCAGTGAAAGTGAAGCTTGGCTGTGATGAGAATCGCCTACATGAGGTCACGTTAGTGCCCAGGAGGTCAATTCTGAGCTAAGGAAGGGGATAGACGCCCGCCTGTCGGGGCGCGGGGAGTCAGTTTGGGTGAATTGACCGTCGAGGAAAAGAGTGGACCGCCGCCCATTCAGGCACGGTTAACCCCGGGTTTTGGTGAAAGTGTGAAGAAATAAATAGACCCAAAATTCACCCAAACAGAGGAGCCAAGTTAAGGGCCTCTCCGACGGAACCGACAGAGAGACGTCAGACGAGGGAAATCAGAACCCTATGTTGAGGAGCGGCCATCCTCAGTATGCGGCCTGCCCGGCAGCCGCGGACACCTCATCTGATGTCGGTGAACCGGAAAATCAAACAGACGCCGCCAATCAGGCAGAGTCGGCGGCAGATGGCGATCGGGAAACCGAGCGGGCGTTGGGGGGCCGCCCGACCGCCGGCCGCGCGACGAGACCGCGAGCCGGGGTCGCCACAGTCTTGCCTTTCTTCGTTTATAAACATAAACGTAATTAACGCCACCCAGTGGCGTAGCCAAGGGGATGTTGGGGTTAACCGCTCTCCCTTTGGTTGCCGAAAACAAAATATTTTTAACGAGTTTCCATGCATTTTAAATTTTTTACGCGACTTTGGGCTCAAAGCTCCCTTGGGTATAGAATGTAGAATGTAACGGTGCCTAAGAGGCGAAGACCTTTTTCTGGAGACGATAAGGTTTTTTGCTTGTCAGGAAAAACGTTTTTATACTGGTCAATATTTTTCAAAAGTTGGTGTTGGTAACGATCAAAACCAAAATCGAAACCCCCTTTCGGGAAATCCTGGCTACGCAGGGCCGGTTCGTGAGTTTCTGGCACCCTAGGCAAGCGGGTCCATGGCCGCCTCTGACCCCGATTTAAGATATGTATACAGTGAATGTATGTAATATATATTATATATATAACTCAGATAATTAATTAATCCATTGCCTAAACACGGTTGGAGGTTTCCTTTATTAGCAACATTTTCTTTAACACTGTATATCTAAACAAACAGTTAATTATTTTAGCTGCTTAGTGAATTAGTGTAGCATAATCCTCCTCGGATTCTGCGCTCCTTTATAATGCCATATCCCAATTGACAGTTCTCTTTTAGAATTTAGAGTTTGAAATTACCAACTGTTGAACAGCAATAATGGAAGAAATTATTCCATATCCAAAGTTAGTTGGTTGTTCACTTGACCTAAGACCAGTGGTGGACCGGCCAATTTGTCAGCTTTCCCGATGACAAGTCGGTTTCTTAAACATCATCATCATCATCATCATCATCATCATCATCATCATCATCATCATCATCATCATCATCATCATCATCATCATCATCATCATCACCTCCACAGTGGCGTGCCGTGAGTGGTTGACGCCCGGGGGCCAAGTAAATTTGGATGCTCCCGTCAACCTCATGTTACGTGTCGACGAGCAAAAAAAGGTCGTCGGGACATTTTGATTACTCTATTTGGTGTGGATGGCCGGGGCCAAATCGATAAATTTTATTGGTTTTCGTGTAAAAAATGTGTTGACGAGCCAAAAAGGTAGCCGAGTCAATTTGGATGCCCCCATCTGGCGAATGCCCAGGACCATCGCCCCACCGCCTTCTCGGAGAACCAGCGTCTCTACGTGAGCCTGTCTAACGGCAGTGACCACTCCAGAATTTCGCCAGAGCGGCGCCGTTGGGGTGGCAACTTCTAAGCATGCGGCCAACTATTTTCATAAGCATAGTCCAGTTGCTTAGAATGAGTGCACTAAAGTACCGAGGGTCATGCATTGAATAGGGTACACGATATTCCGGGACCCCTTTGGAGCCGCCTCTGTATATCGGTCAGGTTCAAACTCCGGGCGGTAGCCACCATCACAACATTCATTGAGTTGTCATCACCATGAACTTCATTATTTCGTCCGCTCCCGTCTTTAATTTAGCACAAAAATAAGGATTAATCAGTGTGTTGTGAATATCAACAGATATTCACGCAAAAAATGTAATTATGCATTTTTTGGCACAACTCGAGACCACAAATTCAATGGGTGATATACAGTAAATAAAGATTCGATTTTAGTTTTCACGTGTTTTTTAATTTTTATTTTAAGATCAAAAAATGCTCAACAACGTCAAATCTATTCTATATAATTATTTTAGCCAAATTGTAGGATCTTATTGAAATGACGATATATATATATATATATATATAGTTATTTAGTTATTTATTTATTTACTAGAAAGATGCTCGCTTCGCTCGCGCTCGCTTCGCTCGCAGTGCAGGATAATACTAATCCAATACCTATACCTAATACCCAATCATTGAATTCATGCTGAACAACGTTTCAATGATGTACATACGCCACCTAGCCAAGCTCTGCGCCACGTAATAATTAGGCCTATGTACGTTAAAATCACGCAACTGTGACCATTTGTGACGCTGTACACGTATTTTTTGTGTACGTTAAAATGTACGTTAAAATTGCCTCCTCAAGCTACGAACAATTGTTACCAATAGCAACGTCGTCGCACGCCCACCTCTGTCACGCTGCAATGACTCGACTAAACCGTGCTAAACTACGAACAATTGTTACCAATAGCAACGTCGTCTTTGAACATCGCCCACTAACGCATCGCGACGTAAGGACTAAACCGTCTAACAATAGTCAACCAATCAGAACGCTTGAAGGTAACAGACATACAGAATAAGGATTTTAATATTATAGATTACACACGCACACACACACACACACACACACATATATATATATATATATATATATATATATCATCATCATATAATATATATATATATATATATATATATATATATATATATATATATATATATATATTATATACGCGATTCTGTAGAATTGGAAAAAGTTATCTCCACACTGAATCGATAGATCGTGTGAGTGTGAGCGATATTCATCAGATTAATGCAGTGATTTATCGTACTTTAATCATGCAGATATCATTACCATGTTCTTCATTATGGCGCCCCAAAATTAAATAAATAAAATAGGCCTAAAGATCAATTGGCTTTTAAATAGTTTTCTTGCGAATATTCAGACATAAATGCAATTATAGTGGGATTGGACTAATCATGCCTTCACTAAATAAACATATGATTATAAATAAGCATTTTATTACAATTGAAACAGGTGTTTTGATTTACCACATAAAGTTAAAAATACAAAGAAATTGCTCATCAGTATGTCCAATACCTCCTGCCCGAAGTATTTGTCGATTCTGGTGCGAAGATGGGAATCATGAAATGAATCAGAGTCATCAGCTGCAGCTTGCAGCTTTAGAGTTGCCAACTTTGACAAATTGCAATAAAGGACACCCGGTGCGGAAAAACCTTGGTGTCATTGTGTCACCCGGTGTGGAAAAAAGGGTTAACTTCCTTCTGAAGTGCAGTGACAAGCAAAAAAACGTCATCTCCCTTCTGAAATGGGGTGACAAGCAAAAAAAGAGGAAATTTCAATTGAAACGTGTGGTTTCATGATTTGATTTTTGAAATAAAGGACAAACCATGGCCCTTTATAAAAGCGATAAAGGACAAGGACTCAGAGGTGCATTAAAGGACTGTCCTTTGAAATAAAGGACGGTTGGCAACCCTATGCAGCTTCGATCCAGCAGTTGATCCCTACTGCACGTCCCTTCTCTATGAGTCTATGCTACTCTGTCGTGCGCCCTCTACCGATTCAGTGGAAATTACTTTTTTCTAGAAAAAGTACAGAATGTAATTAATTCAAACCGTCATTTCGCCTAATTAAAAATATTCGGCCAACTATTTAAAATATTATACTAATTTGTAAATGAAAAAAGGTCACTTTCAGTATTTATATTGAAGAGCGCATACTTTGAATTCTTTATCTTAACGTGACAAACGAAAAACATACCAGTTTAAATTGTATTCGAATCCTTATTATATCACCTGTTGATTTTTGGACTAAACTCGTCGCCAATTTGTAATTGGCTTATATTTTTGTCGTGAATATTCGTCAATATTCACAAAGAAACTAATTAAAAACTAATGTATTTTTATTCTTGGTTTGGTTAATTTAAATATGGGCGTAATAAAGAAGAGCGTGGTGATGACAACCATAATGAATGTTATGTGTCGCCGATGAGTCTCTCGATATCTCTGTCACTGCAGTTGAAAGATCGTCGGCCTATTATAGTGTCTGATGCATAAACAGTAATACCGGTATACATTAGTTTTGCCGTGTCCCGGTTTTGAAAGCCGGAACTGATGACAACCCACAAAGCACCGGACTACTGCCACACGATTTTTGGTTGCCAAAATATTCAATTTGGGACGACCCTACCGGACTTTCTATGCCCGTGAAACCTATTTTTGGGTAAAAGTCTAGCAAAACTACTGGGAAAACTGCGAATGCTTTTTTTTGCTTGTCAACCTATTTTTCGGTAAAACTGTAGTACACCCCACCAACGTCCTATGAATTCATTTCATCCCCCACCAAAAAAATTATGGAACTGATGACCCTGTATCAAAATTACAATATTAAACAATCTGCATTTGTGGCCTTTTGTGTCGCTATAGGGTGCCACTGTAAAGAATCGATGGTATGGCGCATCTAGTTTACCAGTCATTATTTTGCATGTGTCAATCAAATCCCCCTTTCTCCTCCTTTCTAATAGTGTCAACCCACAATTTTGAAGTCTTTTTTCGTAGGTTATATTATGGCATTCGTTGATCGTCTTTGTTACTCGTCTTTGCACTTTTTCTCAAAGCTCTATATCTTTTTTCAAGAATGGATTCCTTGCTTGAACACAGTATTCTAGATAGAACCTTACCAACGATTAAAATAGTTTTACGAGTATCCCTTGTCTTGACTCACTATTGTCCTTTTCATAATTCCCAAGTTTGGATTCTCAAGTTTTCTTGAGACAACTCTGACAGCAAAGGCAATGTCGGGTCTAGTCCCTGCCATAAGGTACTGTAGATAGGGTTGCCAGATATCTCCATGCATAAAGGAGGACACCAGAGGTCCTAAAAGAGGACAAGCCGGACGAAGAAAATCCCATGAAATTCGCAAAGCACGTGCACAGAAATGTCTCGAAGACTTTAAAACCACAAGAAATCGCAAATAAATAAAACACGCATTAGTCATTAATGCAGAGGTGCAGTAATCATGGTCGTTAACAGACATTTTCCCAGGATCATTAACTGTTCTCGCTGCATTGAAGTGATGAATAACACTCGCGCCCTCTACCCATTCAATCGATAACTCTTTAAAATTTCAAAGAATCGCATAAATTTATTCCGTCATATCAGTTATATCCATAATTTTGCCTATAGTATTAACTATTAATGAAAATAGTTATGTTCAGTTAGCTGTTGAGAGATCCTTATCTATTTAGACATTGAAGAGCGAGCAGCATATAATATTTTGAGTTTTATAGTGTCAATCCCAAAACAACTGTTTTAAATTTTAGTCAAACGTTTATTTATGTGGACAGTCAAACTAGACTCTAACCCGGTTCTCTACCAAATTATAAGAAATAAATTTTGCAGTGAATATTCGTCAATATTCACAAAAAACAAATTTGTAATCAATCTTTGTATTTGTTATTTATTATTCTGGTGCTATAATGAAGATTGTGATGCTGATATCCACGATGAATGTTATGAGTGTTCTGATGAGTTTCTCGATATCTCTGTGACAACTTGAATTCTCTCAATAGGGATATCAGCATTGTTTTAATTGGGCAATATTACATCTAATAGAGCAGCGGTTCTCAACCTGTGGGTTGCGACCCCGACTGGGGTCGAATGTCGATTTGCCTGAGGTCGCCTGATGCTATCGGAAATATGGGTTTGTCTCTTTTCTGATGCACATAACTTGTTATTGTGCATAATTTCCCCATTGGTAGCTACTAGTTTTTTAAAACTCTAATTGTCATTCGATGATAGACATTGCAGACTATTATTGAAACAGTTGTCATCGTAATTTGGCGGGTGCGACCTTCGAACTGACACCTGATTGGTTGAAAAGCAAAAACCACCTCGTGGACGGCTCGGAATAATGTGCCTCCACAATATCTCGGGCGCTCAGCGTGTTGGTTTCACCACTCTCCGCTCCGCTCACGTTCGCAGCCCGCAAGTGGAAATGTAACTATTTGAAACCGGCTTATCATTCAGGCGGGGACTGCGCGCGCGCCGTCAACATGGTGACTGCCGCGTTGGCTGAAGGCAACTGGAAAGGCACCGTAATAACATGGAACAATCGAACGAGGTATTAAAAAGGTGCGTTTGAGCAGAGTTGTCCATGGGTCGAATTTTGAACCCAAACCCAACCTCAACCCACATGTTGTCAAGTGGGTGCAGTTGGAGAGAAGCAACTTCTGCGCATGGGGGGGGGGGGGGTTGTGTTTTTCATGTTACTGGACAAGTGCCAAGCTCACTGCATTACATTGACGAATAGCATTGGCGCCATATACCGATTCTATGGAAATAACTTTTTCTAAATCTAAAGAATCCGCATTAATGCAAACCGCCATTTCGACTACTTAAAAGATATTGACCAAATTATATATGAAAATGGATTTGACGTTACCGATCATTTTCTGTAACGATATTGAAGAGCGAATTCTTTGTATTTTTAAAGCTTAGTGTGGCAATCTAAACACACCCGTTTAAATTGATACTGGATTATTATTTATATCACCTGTTGATGGTTGAAAACTGGTTCTCCACCAACTTTAGTGTTTTATATTTTTGTCGTGAATATTCGTCAATATTCACAAAGAAACTAATTAAAAACTAGTTTATCTTTATTCTTAGTTTTATTCATTGGAATTTGAGAGTCATAAAGAAGATGATGGCGATGACAAGTACGATTAATGTCATATATGGGGTTGGTGATTCTCTAGATATCTCTGTTACTGCAGCTGAATTGGCAGTATTAACCGTCTGATCCATAAACATCCAAAAAGTTCTTCCGCGTCCGAGGTTTCAACACCGGAACTGATGACATTCCGCAAATTCTCTGGACTGCTGCCAGGCAGAGACGTCATTTCACTGTTTTTCAGGGGCAAAACACTTTCGACCTGACCTGACCTGACAAGTTTGTGAAAAAAAGTTGACGACCTTTTTTGCTTGTCAGTCATTTTCAAAGGGCTTGCTTCCTAGTGTATTTTACCCATTTAGCCAGCCAATTGATATCTAAAAACTAAATAACACAAACATTGGCGAAAAAAATTTTTCCCATAAAAATCAGAGGGGCAAATGCCCCCTGCCCCCAAATGACGTCCCTGCTGCAAGGCGATTTATGGTCGTCGAAATTATCAATTTTATTTTGGGATGACTATGTATCAAAACGAAACGACAATATTATGGAGTCCTAATATTTATATGGCACATTTTTCTGCTTAAAGACGCTCGACCTGCCTTCGGCATCGCTTTGATGAAACGCAAGACTTGAAATTTGTCAGTGTGTTTTGAGAGGTGGTAAGAAGTAAGATTCGAATGCATGGAGACGCGTTTATCCTCTTGTTACATAGCGTCAACCTGAACCTCATAGGATTCTATGACTTCCTGGAAGACCTCTTCGACGTCGCAGAGACGCTCGTCGATCCCGCTCTAACGGATCCCCGTGTTTGTCGCAGCCTTCACCTTCACCTTGTAAACTATGTCTTTTATTAAAATAAATTAAATTCTGAATAAATTTCAAATACGTTAAAATTCTAAAATAAATTTTAAAATTGTTTAAAATAAATTATAAAAAATAAAATTTTAACTCAATTAAATTGCATTTCGACAATTTATTTAACTTTACCAATATTATCAATGACTACTTTCTCTTGATTAGTCGACTTAGTTTTGCCAAAAATGGCAAGATTTCAAAACGAAATTTTTAACATTTTAGCTCACAATTTTGTCCCCGTGACATTTTGACCGCTGCCATTTTGTTCGTTTCATTTTGTCCGCGGACATATTTTGTCCTAGCACCGTATTATAGGATCAAAATAACCGATCAATTATTTGTGAATTTACGATCCACTAATTCGATTCCATGTACCCCTTATCTTTGATTATGTCTGTAGTTTTAAGTTGATAGCAGTGGTGGAGACGTGCCTCCGTATAAAGCCTACTGCGTATCAGCCATGGAGGTATTACCTCCATGGAATCATCAGCAAACCTATCATCCGTAGTGCAGCGAAGCAGCCTGCAACGGTATGGGTCACGTGATGTTTCACCGTAGCAGCACTGTTAAAATAGATGCCGAGATTAAGCGCTTCTTAACGTATCTGGGATTGGTGATAGTCGAATGGCCAGTGGTAGACCATTCCAGACCCGTGCTGCCGCCACGGAAAATGCGCGATCACCCACGGTAGAGAGACGCTTTCGCGGGACGAGTAGCGCTGCAGTGGAGGCCGATTTCAGACGTTGTCGACCATCGAGATCTGAGACCAGTGGCGGCTCCACCGGGGGGAGGGAGTGCCCCTCCTATTGAGTGCCTGGCCCCTCAGTAGTCCCCTGTTGGGACCCTATACTTAATACTACATACCTAACAACAAATGGTTGGCCCCCATGATTAGAAGTTGCCACCCCAACGGCCCCCCACTTGCCAAATCCTGGAGCCGCCACTGTCTGAGACACGATGCAGTCTGTCTTTTAGATATGCCGGACACATGCCATGCATACACCGTTACATCAGTTGTATTATTATTATATTTTTTTATTATCACCAGCAGCAGCTTCACCACCACCATCATCATCATCACCTTATTATTATTATTATTATTATTATTATTATTATTATTATTATTATTATTATTATTATTATTATTATTATTATTATTATTATTATTATTATTATTATTATTATTATTATTATTATTATTATTATTATTATTATTATTATTATTATTATTATTATTATTATTATTATTATTATTATTATTATTATTATTATTATTATTATTATTATTATTATTATTATTATTATTATTATTATTATTATTATTATTATTATTATTATTATTATTATTATTATTATTATTATTATTATTATTATTATTATTATTATTATTATTATTATTATTATTATTATTATTATTATTATTATTATTATTATTATTATTATTATTATTATTATTATTATTATTATTATTATTATTATTATTATTATTATTATTATTATTATTTATTATTATTATTATTATTATTATTATTATTATTATTATTATTATTATTATTATTATTATTATTATTATTATTATTATTATTATTATTATTATTATTATTATTATTATTATTATTATTATTATTATTATTATTATTATTATTATTATTATTATTATTATTATTATTATTATTTATTATTATTATTATTATTATTATTATTATTATTATTATTTATTATTATTATTATTATTATTATTATTATTATTATTATTATTATTATTATTATTATTATTATTATTATTATTATTATTATTATTATTATTATTATTATTATTATTATTATTATTATTATTATTATTATTATTATTATTATTATTATTATTAGCTCTTCTCGCTGCATTGAACTGATGAATAACATTCTCGCCCTCTACTGATTCAGTCGATAAACTTTTAAAATTCTAATAAATAGCATAAATTTATTCCGTCATATCAGTTATATCCACAATTTGGCATAAACTATTAATGAAAATAGTTATGTTTCGCTAGCTGTTGAGAGATCCTTATCTATTTAGATATTGAAGAGCGAGCAGCATATAGTATTTTGAGTTTTATGGTGTTAATACGAAAACACCAGTTTTTAATTTTTCTCAAACTTTTAATTATGTGGACAGTCATACCTGACTTACCTCGGTTCTCTACCAACTATAACTATAAGAAATTAATTTTGTAGTGAATATTCGTCAATATTCACAAAAAGAAATCTGTAATCATTCTTAGTTTTGGTTATTAAATATTCTGGTGCTATAACGAAGGTTGTGCTGCACGATGAATGTTATGAGTGTTCTGATGAGTTTCTCAATATGTCTGTGACGGCTTGAATTCTGTCAATAAGGATATCATCATTGTTTTAATTGGGCAATATTACATCTACTGTAGACATATTTTAATTGTAACTGACTGTAATATGCTTCGACGGTATAATCCAAGTTCCTCCGCTGTCTGATGTCAACGCTCTCTCTCTCTCTCTCTCTCTCTCTCTCTCTCTCTCTCTCTCTCTCTCTCTCTCTCTCTCTCTCTCTCTCTCTCTCTCTCTCTCTCTCTCTCATATCACCCTAACCCTAACTCTAACCCTAACCCTTATACTGTAAATTTATCCGAGATGAATAGTCCTGAGATGAATAGTCCTAAGATGAATAATCCTCCTGATGAAACGTCCTGAGATGAATAGTCCTTGATATGAATCGTCCGCGTTGAATCGTCCTGAAATGTATCGTCCTGAGATGAAACGTCCGGATACCAACAAGAGCAAGTACTAAGATATATATATATATATATATATATATATATATATATATATATATATATCATACATTAGTCAATCAATGGCGTCCCTAGGGTTGGTGTCACCCAGTGCGGTAAAATCGTTGTGTCACCCATCTTCTAACTCTTCCCTAATTTTTCCTTCCTACATGCCCTGACAGCGTGGTTTGACGCTTGACAAGGAAAAAAGGTCACCTGCTTAAATTAGTTTAATTTCCTTTTCAGATGCCGTGACAAGCAAAGAAAAAGAAAAAAGGTCATCCTTGTATGGGTGTCACCCCTCTAGGTGCTGTCACCCGGTGCGGTCCGAACCACTCTCCCCCACACCCCTATTGACGCAACTGCATTTAATTTGAAATCAACACAAACAACTACTAATATAAACTCAATAATTGAACAATTGAACGTACATTTAAGAAATGAAATGCAAGCTTTAACAAACTAAAGTCAAATAAAATCAATAATTACAACAAATGATCAATTTTAAAATGACACAAGATCAAAGTGGTGCAACTGCATTGCTAGACGCAGAAACGAGTGATAAAATTGATTTGATCAAAACAATCTGCTGTAAATTCTGAAGTAACTTAAGTTTAAGCATAATGCTTGTCATCCCCCTACTTTGCCTGGATGTCAAGGCACTAAAAAGTGGCTACAATTTTTATTGTAGACCTACTCATACCTGAACTTAAAGTAACATTCAAAACTTAAATGCTGAGGGTGACATAAATATTCAAGCCATAAATTTGCAACATGCAGCTGGAGTGAATAATACTTATCCCGAGAGAAAAACATGCCAATTCATACAACAGTCAATCAAATTTCTGAGATTTTTCTATGCATTTCTGAATTAAAGCCAACTTGGAAAGCATTCATATTTCCTTATCAAGAAGTATGAACTTATTTAAATCTTTTGTACATCCACTGTCTCCTCTTCTTAATTCTTCTTCTTGTTAATATTTTGTCATCTATTTAAGTGACAAGCTATTAATATAAATTATCATGCATTTGACATCTGAAAATTGTCTACGGATTAATTAGAAGCTCTTTTCATTTAACCGAGTCCAGATTTCTTATTCAACAAAGTCTTAAACGAATTTAGTTGCTTAATACCAGTACTCAAGTATTGAAATGCAAACTACAGTATCTGAAACGTAGAGACTAGAAGCATTAGATGGTGTTTACTTTCAGAACAATGACATACTTCAATTCATTGAAACAAATGGCCCAATTTCTAATGAACACTCTGACATAATTATTATTTTTTTAAACTCTGAAATTTCCATGTTCCTGAAAAGCTATTTACCTGTATACCCAATATAGAATAAGATTTGCCTTTTAAGTCCTTCAAATTTAAAATCAGCGAGACAATTACTGAATCAGTTCAATGCAAATATGGCTAAATTGTTAATTTCAGAAGATCAAATGGCTGCAGTTGCTTCATGTGAAAGGAACAATGCTTCATGAAACTCGACTTCTGAGAAAATATTTCATCACAAACTCCGCATCCAAAGTTTCCCATATTCAAATACGAGTAGTTCTTGTTTTTCTCCTCAGCGGCATCATAATCAATAGCAAAAAAAGATGTATCTTCTTTACAAATATTATTCTGACTTTTCTGATGCTTTTTATAGGACAATGATAGCTTCTTATCACATCCATGTTTTTCAGTAAGCCTGTGACTATTCTCATGAATTACAAGAAGATCCTTTCTGATAAATGATGCATTGCAAAAAGTGCATATATGTAGCTTATCCTTTGTATGAATTTTCCTATGCTTACTTAAACCGCTTCCAGTTATAAATGCTTTTTCACAAAACTTGCAAATATAAACTTTTTCTCCAGTATGAATTCTCTTGTGGCTTTCTAGATCCAACTTTGTGGCAAATAACTTCTTGCATACTTTACAGAAGTAGGGCATATTTTTTGTGTGAAGAGAATTTTCATGACTTTTCAACTGTGAACTCTGACTAAACTTTGTTGTTGCATACTTTGCAATGATAAGGTTTTATTCCTTTATGACATTTCTCATGAATAACAAGAGCATCCTTTCTTGAAAACGAAATTTTGCACACTGAGCAAGCATATGGCTTCTCTCCAGTATGAATTCTTTCATGAACATTTAAGCTGCTTCGTTGTATAAATGCCTTTTCACAGAATTTGCATTTATTAAGTTTTTCTCCTGTGTGAATTTTCTCGCGAATTTTCACATCACTCTTTCTGGCAAATGACTTCTTGCATACTTCGCACGAATGGTCCTTTCGGCCTGTGTGAATAAACTCGTGGAACTTCAAATTTTCACTTTGGCTAAATTTCCTTCCACATACTTTGCATTTAAAAGGCCATTCCTCTGCATTAATCCTCTCAAAAACATTAAAACTGCACTGTGGTATAAACTCCTTCCCACAGGATTTGCAGTTGTGTGGTTTTTCTCCTGTGTGAATGATCTCTTGAATCTCAAGATCATTCTTAATTGGAATTGAATTTCTGCAAGCTTCACTTGACTGATGCATGCTATGAAGGGACTCATGAAATTTCAAATGTCCAATTTGCTTAAATTCTTTTCTACATATTTTGCAGTGATAAGGCTTTTCACCCGTGTGTATTCTCATATGCACTATCACATAATTCTTATGTCTAAAAGATTTCAAACACACAGAACAATAATAGGGCTTGCTGTCATTATGAATTTTCCTATGCTGTTCTAGCTTATCCTTTCTGTGAAATGGCTAATTACAAATGTCACAGCAATAAGGCTTTTCTCCTGTGTGATTCCTCTCATGAGTTTTCAATCTGCTACGTTGAGTGAATGAAACTTCACACAGTCGGCAAAGATATGGCTTTTTCCAGCATGAGAATCCATGTGAAGCTTTGTGTACATATTTTAAACAAACAGTGCAGCATTAAGAGTTGCTAATGAAATTCTTAGACAACACCAGCAATTAAAGCGATACTTTATTAATTTCAGTGTTCAAATGGATGCTGTTGTCTCCTTGGTTTCTTACAAATACAGTGCTACTTTACTACTGTGCATTTTTGCTCCAGAATTAGTGTCCCACAGTCTTTGAAATACTCCAAAATAAAATAATGTATCATTTGTGTCACGAATGTTTTCATAATTTCATGCAACAAACAACTGACGCTAATTCCACAAGGCAATTGAAAAAATGTAAAATATTTATTATTATTATTATTATTATTATTATTATTATTATTATTATTATTATTATTATTATTATTATTATTATTATTATTATTATCATCATCATCATCATCATCATCATTATTATTAGCATCATCATCATCATTACTATTATTTTCCAGCTATTATTTATCATCGCGATTTCAAGTGTTTTGAGTATAATCGCCGCCATTTTCATTATGATTTGTATGAAATCTTTCTTGGATTGAATTTGGTAAAAACTCTTAATACAGCTGTTTGCGACTCAAATTTTGGCAGATTAAGACATTTTCAAGGAATCGTCTGTAACTATATCCGCGGTAATTCATTTAATATATATATATTTTCCGGTCTAATTGCTTTGTGCAATTGGTCGTCGGTTGTCCGTTGCAAGAAATTATGAAATTATTCGTGGTAAGTCTGATGCTGGGGCAATTGGGTTAATTTTTGTCATTCGTGAAGCTGCTTTAAGTTTTAGGTCACGATGCTGTTGTTTAGCAGCAATAAAACAAAATAAACGGTCGGTTAACCACAAAGACGCACGGAAAGTGGAAATTAACAATAAGTAAGTAAGTAAAATCTCGTAGATTTCTATAGCGCCTTGGGAAGCAGCACAAAAGAGGCTGCTTATTCTTAGGCGCTTAGCCTTTCTTAAAATAGCTTTGGGGAAGGTATATGGTCAGCCAGGCAATAGTCAGCATCCAAAGGGCAGTGAGCCTAGGTTGTTACAGCTATGGAGGAAATGATTTTAGAAAAAGGAAGGATTTAAGCTTAGACCTGAAGACTTGAGGAGATAATGCAGGAATTGTAGGAAATGAGGACTCAGATTTTATTGTTTGAGAGTGTCAAAGTCTACGGAGGGAAGCTGGGATCGAGTTCCAAAGTTCAGGTGAGGCGTATGAGAAGGCACGATTGCAAATTTTCAGGGATGGCTGATTCAGTGGGCGTGACAGAGTGAGGAAAGATGAGGAACATGTGGGTCGAGGAGTCTGAGGGGTTAATAGTGATCTAAGGTAGACAGGTTTTGATGACTGAAGTGAGCTATATGTAAGTGTTATTATCTTATATTGCATACGTTCAGTTATTTTAAGCCAATGTAACGATTTTAGTATGGGTGAAATATGGGAGCATTTAGGTGCATTAGAAACAGCATGAGCAAGTGCATTTTGTATTGATTGCAATTTGTTGATAGAGGCTTTGGGAAGGTTATAGTAGAGGGAGTTACAGTAATCTAATTTGGAGTGGACTATTGAGGTGGCAATTGTGGAGGCAGTTTTGGTATCGAGACAAGGACGTAGGCGGCGAAGGTCACGAATATGAACATAGCAGGCTTTTGAGAGTTGTGAGATTTGTGATTCAAAGTTTAGAAAAGAGTCAAATTTGAATCCAAGATTTCTTGCAGTTGGAACAGGGGCTATTGTGGTGCCAGGAGCCAAAACTAGCTTAGAATTGTCAATTTTTTTGAGTTGTTGAGGTAGTCCAATTAAAAGAAACTCTGTCTTAGATGGGTTGAGAGCGAGGAGATTAGATGACATCCGTGCAGAGATTGATGAGAATACAGATTCGAGCTCAACAATAGATGCATTAAATGAAGGAGGTGAGAAGGAAAGGAATAGCTGAGAGTCATCGGCATAGAGATGGTGGTTTATATTAAGGGAATTAATTAAAGATGAGATCGGTGTGGTGTAAAGGCTGAACAGTTTAGGCCCAAGAACAGATCCTTGAGACATTCCAAAATCTACACTGTGATATAGAGAAATTTGGCCGAGACGGGACACTTTAAAAGACCGAGGTTTAAGGTAAGATGCAAACCAGTTGTGAGCTTTTTCAGATATTCCAAACCAGAGAGAGAGTCGCTCGAGCAGAATTTTGTGATCAATGGTATCAAATGCAGCAGAGAGATGAAGGAGACAAAGGCCAGTAACTTGTCGGAGACCAATTGCGGTTAAGAGTCTGTCATGAATGTAGGCGAGAACGGTTTCAGTTGAGTGATGTTTAGTGTAGGCAGACTGATGAGCATTATATAGCGAGTTATTTGAAAGGTGTTCGGTCAGTCTAGAGAGCACAATAGCGGTTGTGTGTCATTAATATTACTTAGATTTGTGTACACTGATTTAAATTTTGCAAACTAAAGCAACTGATGATCAGACAACTTAATTTTCTTCTCAGGAACAGTACTAAGGCATAAGGGTTTCTAAATCAACTGCTAAAGCACTGATTGAACCGCAATTTTAAAATGTGGACATTAGAGCTTCATTTTTAATCTAGTTTAAAAGTTTTGGGATGTTACAGCAAACATGTAAAGCACACTTTTGTTTGATATAGGGTTGCCAACCATCCATGATTCACTTGGACAGTCCCGGAACTGACCAATGGTGTCCTATGTCCAGGATAATGTGGAATGAGTCCCGGATTTCTCTGAAGTAGCTCCTCCTGAATCTCAGTTGTAGCCTCTATTTCTATTCTAGTCTATTCCCAGGATAATTTTATATAGCGCTGTAGCTTTAAAAAAAGAAGTAAATTTTCACCCTAGGCCCAATGCCCGTAGGTTCGGTGCTGATCCCCGTATTTTGTAGTCAACAGCCCATAGGTGGCTAAGCCATACATCGGCGGACGGTGGCCAACCTCTTCCGCTGACCCCACGGTTACTTTCGCAATTTTGCCATTGCTACTCACTTTTGATGTTACTACCGCCCTCTAGCAATTAAGGCTGAGTCGACCTTAGGGGTTCCTACGGGATTGAACCCGTTTCGTCGGCGTGCCTGCCCAATGATATAACCACTCATCTATCTTCCCGCCCACAGTCATTTACCACTCATCTATCTTCCCGCTCACAGGTGACGTTTGACAAATAGAGCACAGACAATACCGGGCTTTTAGCAGGAATTAATGATAATAATAATGTGATTTTGAGTGGTTTTGTACAGTGTATTATCATCTGCAAACTTTTCATATAAGGAAATTCAGTTTGCAGATGATACACTGTACAAAACCACTCAAAATCACGTTATTATTATTATTTAATTCATGGAAGAAAGCCAGCTATTATCTATGCTCATTTTGTCAAACGTCACCTGTGGTCAATCATCCAGTGGTCAAATGCCTGCTGTGGTTAATTGTCCAGTGGTCAAAAGTCCACTGTAGTCAAACGTCCAGTGGTCAAAAGTCCGCTGTGGTCAATCGTCCAGTGGTCATCGTCCTATGGTCAATCGTCCTATAGTCAATCGTCCTATCGTCAATCGTCCTGTGGTCAATAGTCCTAAAACCCTGATAGTCCTACTTTGCAATTCGAAGACATGATAGTGAACGTATAATAGGCCCTCTAATAGAATTTGTACCAATCTTCTTCAATTCAACGATATATGAATGAGTGACAAAAAATGCAAGAATAGAAAAATGCATGAAATGAAATTAAGCGCATTAAAATAGTAGGTGTATAAAAGTGTTCTTTCCTATCTCCTTCCAATGTAATGTAATGTAATATGACATTTGTATAGTGCCTCTTCTATTTCTACTCAGAGGCGCTCCTAGCATTGGAGTCACAGGGTAAAGTAGTAAGACTTTAACTTTCACATTGAGCAGAGCGAGGGAGTAAGAAGTGATTCCCGAATGGATGGGTTCAAGTCATTCCAGAGGGAGGGTCCAGTCACTGCAAAAGCCCAATGCTGGGTAAGAGCAGTGCGTGATCTAGGAACATAAACATTCTTCTGATCAGTGGAACGGAGCAGGCGATGAGCAGCAGAAGAGGGTGATTTGAAAAGCTCAGTAATGTAAGATGGTGCCTGACCTCGAAGTGCTGCAGAAACAATAATTACTTGTTTGAATTTAATGCGGTCAGAAACTGGAAGCCAGTGGAGGGTGTTAAGCATAAAGACTGAGAGCCTGCAGTAGCAAGAAGCTTTAGCCACAAGACAAGCTGCAGCATTTAGCACAGATTGCAGATTGTGGAGCAGGCTTTTCGGCAGGCCAAGATAAAGAGAATTGCAATAGTCTAACCTACTAGCCACAAAAGCATGAACCAGAGATGTGGCTGCAGATAAAGAAAGCGAAGAACGAATAACCCTAATTTGCCATTAACATAACATAACATAACAAGGTTTAAAGTGGTTCAGTAGGGACTGCCCTGTGTGAGAGCCACTGTATTTCCCGTCAAATCTAATATCCTAGACTACTGAGGTTAATTTTGAACTCGTCCACAGTTGTGGCCATTACTATCCTCTCGTCCAGTTCATTCCATCTGTCCACCACTCTTGCACTAAAATAATGCTGTTGTTGTCTCCCAACCCGTTTCTTGAACAGTTTCATGCTATGACCTCTGGTTTGATCATACTGTTTCATTGTAAAAAACCTTTCTCTTGGCATTTCCAATTTGTTTGTTAGTATTTTGTATGTCTCAATCAAATGCCCCCTCTATCTCTCCTTTTTTCCAGGGTTGTCAGTCCACATTGTTTTAGCCTTTCCTCATAGGTTAGTTTATGATATCCTTTGATCATCTTTGTTGCTCTGTGTTGTACTTTTTCTAAGGTCTCTATGTCTTTTTTTTGGAATGGACACCATGCTTGAACACAATACTCTAAATGTGGACGTACCAATGTCTTGTAAAGTCTTATTATTACATCCTTCTCTCTGCTCACTATCGTTCTTTTGATCATACCTAGAATTTTGTTGGCCTTATTAGCTGCCTCTGCACATTGCCTAGATGGCTTTAAGCTGTTATGCATGATGACCCCTAGATCTTTCTCCTCGTTTGTCACTTTTAGTCCCTTCCCACATAACTTAAATTCATGATCTGTTCCCTTCTTTCCAATGTGCATCACCGAGCATTTATCTGTATTAAAAAGCATTTGTCAATCTGTTGACCACTGAGATAGTCTATTTAGGTCTTGTAATATTTTTGCCTCTGCTTCGCTATCACTCTGTCCACACAGTTTTGTGTCATCAGAAAATTTGGACATTTTTGACATTATATCATCATCGATGTCGTTGATATATATTAAAAAAATAGAAGTCCCAACACTGAACCTTGTGGTACCCCACTTATAACCTCAGCCCAATCTGAATACTTACCTGTTATGCCTACCTTCTGTCTTCTGTTCAGAAGCCAATTTTTTATCCAACAAAGACTTTACCTCTAATTCCACTGGCCTGAAGCTTGGCTGCCAATCTTGCATGAGGTACTTTATCGAATGCTTTTGCAAAGTCCAGGTATATTATATCAACTACACGAACAAAAAAATGACAAAAAATGCAATTTGACACAGATGACAGGGCTTGAAGAAGACTTTGCTTGCAGTTATTCACTACTACAGGGATACAGCCAAGCCTCAGGTCTTCTTAAGTCCATATAAGCCTGTAATAACTATACTTTGCATTTACAATCAAAGAAATAGCACTTCCCATTAAGAATTTGTACTCAATTTGTAGCCGATGACAGGGCTTAAAGAAGACCACCTGATGTTATACAACGAAACCTCAATTATTATTAAGTCCAGTTCGATGGTGCGGGTCCGAGGTGTCCAGTACCCAGATGTCCCATTACCCATGTGTCCCGTTACCCAGATACAGAGCCCAGTTGTCCGGGGCCCAATCGGCGGTACCCAGTTGTCGCGTACCCGAAATAAATGCATCTTGAGGGCAGTCACAAATGCCTTGAAGGATGTAATCGATGTCAAGCGGGAAACGCATTCTAGAGAAGAGAGTTTCCGTGGGTCATGGATCTTTCCCCCAGCATCACCGTCTTAGACAGAGGTGGCGTAAAGGTGAAGTCGCTTGTTTGATCGCAGCTGTTACCGACAATCTAATGAGTCCAATGATCCAATCACAATAAAAAATAATGCAAGGAATGACAAAATGTTTTTGGAAATTAGACTGTGTTGACAAAATTTGCTGTTAGAGTAATTGCGGCTCTTTAGTGTTTTTAGGTAGTCATCTACGTCTTGCATAGCTGCTATAATTTGTTTAGATTTATTGTGTATAGATTTATCTATATGTAATATTTATTTGGTTATTTGATGTAAACAAAAGTGAAGTTATTTTACTGACTTTCTATTTTGAGTCTGATCTATTTTGGGTTTCAGAGGACTCTTGCTTTTGAATATGTTCATTATTTTTAAACAAACCCGATCAAGTGTTATGGATTCTCCAATGGAATATTTTGATGGAAGAACGAAAATTACTCTAGCCTCACAATCCTCACATGCAGAGGAAAATTGGCTATTTGATAAAGAAACTCTATCTTCGGATGAAGTTGATCATTGCAATACAAGCATTGAAACAGTAAAGTCAATTTGTAACCCTAAAATTCATGAAGGAATACAAACTGGAAAGACACCATATGTAAGCAAAATACCCACACATGTGGAGGAATGTTGGTTAAGTGATGAAGAAATTCAATCTTCAAATGAAGTGAATCATTGGAATACAATCATTGATGAAAAATTTCAATACTCAAATGAAGTGAATCATTGGAATACAATCATTGATGAAGAAATTCAATCTTCAAATGAAGTGAATCATTGGAATACAATCTTTGATGAAAAAAATCAATCTTCAAATGAAGTGAATCATTGGAATACAATCATTGATGAAAAAAATCAATCTTCAAATGAAGTGAATCATTGGAATACAATCATTGATGAAGAAATTCAATCTTCAAATGAAGTTAATAATTGGAATACAATTATTGAAAGAGTGAAGTCAATTTGTAATCGTAAAATTCATGACAGAATACAAAATGGAACGATGCCTTATGTAAGTGAAATATGTAACAATGCTTTCGGTGCGATATGTATGCTAAAAGCTAATGAAAGAATCCATACAGTGGAAAGGCCTTATATATGCCAAGTTTGTTTCAAATCTTTTTATTGTAAGGATCACCTTAAAGCTCATGAAAGAATTCATACGGGAGAGAAGCCATTTGTATGCAAAGTATGTAATAAGGCTTTCCGTTTAAAGAGTGGACTTAAAAGTCATGAGGGAATTCATACTGGAATAAAGCCATATAAGTGCACAGTATGTTTCAAAGCTTTTCGTGATAGGCGTTATTTTAAGGTTCACAAAAGAATACACACTGGAGAGATGCCATATGTATGCAAAGTGTGTAGTAAAGCTTTCAATCAGATAAATAACCTTAAAGCTCATGAATATATTCATTCTGGAAATGTGCCTTATGCATGTAAAATATGTGGGAAGGGTTTTCGTCAAAAAGGTACACTTAAAGTTCACGAGAGACTTCATGCTCGAATGATGCCATTTGTTTGCAAAGTATGTAGTAAAGCTTACCATGTGAAAAGTTCACTGAAAGTCCATGAAATGATTCATAGTGGAGAGAAGCTAAAAACTAATAAAAGAATCCATACAGTGGAAAGGCCTTATATATGCAAAGTATGTTTCAAAGGTTTTCGTAAGATGCATCATCTTAAGGATCACAAAAGAATTCATACAGGAGAGAGACCATGTGTATGCAAAGTGTGTAGTAAAGCTTTCAAAGACATACACTCCCTTCAAGTTCATGAATATATTTATTCTGGAAATGTGCCATATGTATGTAAAATATGTAGAAAGGGTTTTCATGTAAAAAGTAGACTGAAAGTTCATGAGAGACTTCATACTGGAGAGAAGCCATATTTATGTGCAACATGTGGTAAAGCATTTTGTGGTAAAAATTCACTTAAGTGTCATAACAGAATTCATACTGGAAAAAGGCCATTTGTGTGCAAAGTATGTAGCAGAACATTTCTTAGACGTAGTGATCTTTTAGTTCATGACAGAATTCATACTGGAGAAAGGCCATGCGCATGCAAAGTATGCAACAAAGCTTTTCGTAGTACAAGTAATCTTAGAGGTCATGAAAAAATTCATAGCCAACAAAAGCCGTACACTTGTGGACAATGCAAAATATCATTTAAGCGAATAGAGCATCTTGAAGTTCATGAAAGAATTCATTCTGGTAAAAGGCCCTACAAATGCAATATGTGTAATAAAGCATTTAGACGCAGACAAGATCTTAAAGTTCATGGAAGAATTCATACTGCAAGTAGTAAGACATTCATTCAGAGAACTGAACACAGCTGTAATGAAAGGCATAACACTGTACGAACTTCAGATCAGTGCAAATATCTTTCAAAAGATTATGTTCACACGAATCGTATGAAGTGTCATGAACGGTATTGCAGTGAGCAATCTGTAAAGGAATTTCCAGCTGGGATATCTGTCAAAAGACAAAAAAGGAATGTTGATTTTAATATGGTGCCATTTGGATGTGGATTTTGTGATGAAATGTTTGCAAAAGAAACCCATTTTCTGAGGCATTGTTCTAAACACCAGTCAGTGTTGTCATATCCAGCTGGGATATCTGTCAACAAACATAAAAAGAATGTTGCTTTTAATGTGAAACCATTTGGATGTGGATTTTGTGATGAAATGTTTGCAAAAGAAATCCATTTTCTGAGGCATTGTTCTAAACACCAGTCAATGTTATCATGTTTTTAATTTTAGGCAAATTCAATTTATCCTGATTATGAATTTTAGTTCTAGCCATAATAGAAGACAGTAACTGCAGATGTATCCACGTCTACTTTCTTTCTTAATACAATGAAAGAATGGTGATAGTGATTACCGGTAGTGACAGTATATATTTTGGTTCTTAATGCATAGTCTTGTTTTGGAAGCATTATGAGAATGTCCATTGTCCAATATATAATTTTCTGCTGTTTGCAAAATTAGCATTTGATATCATGCTATAGTGTTTGCTGCATTGCAATTGAATTACAGGAAAATCTCTAAAACTAATCATTTGTCTTAGTTTTAAGTGCACTGGCATTCTACAGTGCTGAAATAACGATTGCAAGTCAAGTCATAGTCCTTCTTGAGCTCACCAGCTCGTAGGGCGTCGCTGAACTGATGTGTGATTAACATTTTAATAAATATTGTATGTAACATTTGAAATTAGAGACCTTAGCATAGTTCAAATTTTAATGGTTTTGTTTTGCACAATGGCTGTTTCATACTGGTAATTTCATTGAATGTACAGTATCAGTTGTTTTAAGCTTGCAATTCTGAACTTCTTGTGTGCCCTTATATATGAAGGTAACATCCATAAGTTCTGAATTGATCATGGGCGTCCGCAGAAATTTTTCCACGGGGGGTGCAAAACAGGGTCTTGTGACGAAAGAAATGAAAAAAATTTCCAGGGGGTGCAAATCAAGGTTTTGTGATGAAAGATACAAGTAATTTTACTTTTTCCATAACCACATTTTTTCCAGGGGGTGCAACACCCCCTTGCACCCCCTTCCGGAGGCCCATGGAATTGATGTATGTCACCAATATATTTGGAGGAAGGTAACATTATTTTAAACCTTTTTAGTCTCAATTCCGAGCATTATGTAGACAGACCTTAAAGCACTTTTAGTGTATAAGCCTATAAGGTTATGATGTTTTAAAATGTTATAAAATTATAACTTTTGTTGATGTTATCTTTAGATAATTATTTTCATGTTTCACTATTGTGCTGATCTAGTACAGTATGTAGAACGGCTTATACAAACGGCTTCAGAGTCAGTATCTTTGTTGAGTTCTTAGACCTGCCAATTCTTGCTTTTTATGAAGATACTAGGTGTTTACCCGTCAAAAATGACGGGGGAGATTGGATGTTTTACCACCCGATTTTGTGCAAATGCAATAGCATCTTATGACGGGGAGATTGGCTGTTTTACCACCCGATTTTGCGCAAATGCAATAGCATTTTATGACGGGGGAGATTGGCTGTTCTACCACCCGATTTTGCGCAAATGCAATAGCATCTTATGACGGGGGAGATTGGCTGTTCTACCACCCGATTTTGCGCAAATGCAATAGCATTTTGCGCAATTAATTGTCCTTAACTCGCCTTTTCCTTCAACCGAGTTAACGCCCATTCGCGTGAATTTTCTGAAACTTGGTAGTCAACGTTAGTGTAATGATTTGGCAGTGTCGAACGACATGCAGTGCTTGATTCTCTTGTTTGCTGTGCTGATTTTTCACGCCGAGCAACAGCCTGCTACTCATTCCCACTTGATTGTCGGAAAGCTCGTGAACGCTGGACTTTTTTGTTTTGCACAGAGGGTTAGAAAGAGGAATAAAATAGCTAAACAATGGTGCAAACCTCATCTTCTTAGCTCCTATATAGCCCGAGATGTAGCAAATTAAAACAAAATTGGAAACTTTCTCAGAATTCAAAACTTACGCGAAATGCGCTCATAATACTTATGTTCAAACATTGGGGTCATCGGGTTAGAATTGATAGATCTTTGCCAAATGTCAACCGATTTTCAAACTTTTTGGTTTATTTTGTTCCTCTGACATCCCTTTAGAATTTTGCCGCTGACCAAAGTTGGGTTACCGCTTAAAATATTTTGCTAGGGGGCTTTAAACATTTTTTGGGGGGAGAGGGTGATATTTTAGGCCGTAAAGTGGACTCTACCCCAATTTTTTTTGTTTTGCACGGACGGTTAGAAAGACGAATAAACAATCTAAACAATGGTGCAAACCTCATCTTTTTAGCTCCTATATAGCCTGAGATATAGCAAATTTAAAACGTTACAGCAATCATTTCTGAGAACGCTTTTCCAAAATTAAATCCCCAGTACGGTGATTTATGTCTGAAAATTTAATCCCCACTTGAGGGGTTAAATATAAAAAATAGGTATTGAGGCTAGGAATGAATAAATATATATATATATAATAATGGGGGGCAGGGCATTGGGAGAGAGAAGGGAGGTTTGGGAGGAGGAAGTTGGGTTGTACGGGTTTTCGGAGCAGCGTGGTGTAGGTTTGGAAACGGGGTTTGGGGCCGGTGGGGTAGGGCGGAGAGCTGATGGGTTGGGGCCTGGGCGATTGGGAGAGGGATGGGAAGTTGGAAGGGGATAGGGAGAGGGAAGGGGAACGGGGGTTTAGGGCCGAGGCGGGAATGGGTTGAGGCTGGAATGGGTTGGGCCCGGGGCGATTGGGAGAGAGATGGGAGAGGGAAAAGGGATGGGGAGAGGGAAGGGGAACGGGGTTTGGGGCCGGGGCCGGAATGTGTTGGGGCCGGGGTGATTGGGAGAGGAATGAGGAGAGGGAAAAGAGATGGGGAGAGGAAAGGGGAACGGGGGTTTGGGGCCTGGGCCGGAATGGGTTGGGGCCGGGGCGATTGGGAGAGGGATGGGGAGAGGGAAAAGGGTTGGGGAGACGGAAGAGGAACGGGGGTTTGGGGGCGATTGGGAGAGGGATGGGGATAGGAAAAGGGTTGCGGAGACGGAAGGGGAACGGGGGTTTGAGGGGGCGATTGGGGAGGGGATGGGGAGAGGGAAGGAGATGGGGATAGGGAAGGGAAAAGGGGGTTTGGGGCCGGGGCGGGAATGGGTTGTGCCTGGGCGATTGGGAGAGGGATGGAGTGAGGGAAGGGGGGACGGGGGTTTAAGCTGCAATTAAGACGCTTCGTTAAACGCTCCGGTTTGATTAAACAATATTTGGTTGTCAATGACAACAGCGTCTTGCAATACCCGCCGTGTTGCGGACGGACGGACGGACATCGAGAATTATATAATAAGATGATCTGCATCTATCATGTTTGATCTTATGGGATGTTGCTAAGATTCGAGGTAAAAATGTTGCATTATGCAAGTAATATAATTGGTTTTGAATAAAGACAACTTTGAAGCAATTTGCTTGATATATGAATATAATTTTTATATTTTCTAGTTGTCAAGGGAGTGATATTTGTTACTAAGCAAGAACATTAGTTTGTCAGAACAATTACTTGATATCTGACAAGACCTTTCTCAAACTCATGCATTTGACCTACAAAAACTATAAGCATACGATATTTTAGGGATTTACTTATCCTTGAATAATAAAAGATTGTTGAATTTATATGGACAAGAAGCCTGTAAATTAGCTGTTCCTGTGCATGCCTGGACTACTGCAATACTCTCTTTGCAGGAAGCTCCAATTCAACGTTTTCAAAGCATTCAAAACACTAGCTCGAACCGGAGCCGTAACTAGGGGGCGGGGGGGCAAGTCGCCCCGGGCGCCGACCCGGGGGCGCTTTTTTGAGTGTGAACAAAAAATTTAACTGGGTGCAAACAAAAGAAGAACCGTGACGACTAAAAAAGGTCATCATCCCCAAAATGGAGTTTATTTATTTATAGGAAAGGAATAAGAAAACTTCGTGACGACTTAAAAAGGCCATCACCAAAATACCGAAATGTGGGGGGCGCAAAATGGAAATCTTGCCCCGGGCGCCGAAAACCCTAGTTGCGGCTCTGGCTCGAACCATGAGTAAGACTTCGAAGTATGATCATTTCAAACCTAGGCTCAAATCACAACAGATTGCCAGTCAGGCAACGAGTTATAGACTCTAAAATCTGGCTACCGGTACTGGCCCGCAAGATGTGAATCAAACCGGTCATCGTATCACCGCTCCTTGTTTACTGTCCAAGCTCATGGACACGCATTCTTGTCTTCAGATGCTTCAACTCTTCAGGTACGAAATGTCATCTCTGTGCAAAGATTTGCATTTGCTCGTATGAAACATCTCATACATAAAGAAAACTAAAATAAAATCCCATTTATTGTGAAGCCCTTGAATGTGAATTTTATTGTGCAACGTTTGTAGCAGGAACCCATCAGAGGCGGATCTAGGGGGTGCAGGGGGGTACAGTTGTCCCCAGGCGCCGAGGTGAAGGGGGCGCCAAAAGTGGCTTACGGTAGGGAATGATGAAAAGGACAATAGTGAGTCGAGACAAAGATATAATCATAAAACTTTGTAAGTCATTAGTAAGGCCTCATCTAGAATACTGTGTTCAGGCATGGAATCCATTCTTGAAAAAAGATATAGAGCTTTTAGAAAAAGTGCAAAGACGAGCAACGAAGATGGTCAATGGATGCCATAATTTAAGCTACGAAAAAAGACTCCAATATTGTCGCATGTGGACTGACAACATTAGAAAGGAGAAGAGAGAGAGGGGATTTGATAGAAACATACAAAATAATGACTGGGAAAGTAGATGTGCCATGCGATCGATTCTTTACATTGGCACACTATACCAGCACAAGAGGCCACAAATGCAAATTGTTTAAGGCTTGGTTCGAGAAAGAAAAATTTTTAGTGCAAGGGTTGTGGACAAATAGAACAGTTTGGACGAGGTCGGAGTGACAATTGAAACAGTAAACGGATTTAAAGGCTATCTCGATAAACTAGGTTATTGAATGCAGATGGTTACATCAGTGGTTTTCACACAGTCTTACTTAGCCTCCTAAACCACTTAAAATCACATTAATATTATTAGGGTGTTCCGCTACGGGTGATGACCTCTTTTGCTTGTCAGGGGGTGATGACCTTTTTTTGCTTCTCGGGGTATTCGCAAAGTTAGACTAAATGAAGAATGCAGGGGCGCCAAAATGGGCAGAACGGCGCCGTTTTTTTTGCTTCTTAGGAATTTCGTCAAGTAGAGGGACGCCATCAGTATGTTTTGTCCCCGGGCGCCGGACACCCTAGCTCCGTCTCTGGAACCCGTACATTCTCTAAAGCATTGTTCTGATCACTACTTGTCAGTGGCGGCGCCAGGTTGACAGGCAAAGCCTGTGGCAGGCAGAGACGTCATTTCACTGCTTTTCAGGGGGAGGGGGCAAAACACTTTCGGTCTGACAAGTTTGCGAAAAAGTTGGCGACCTTTTTTTGCTTCTCAGCCATTTTTGTGCGATTAGTATTAGTTATTTCAGATTACTCGACATCAAGCCCTCCTTTAAGGGTTGTGTGGCGGCTTGATGACTTTTTTGCTTTTCAGTAGTCTTTTTACCTGTTTAGCCACCCAAATTTCCATTTTAAATCTAATTAAAACAAACATTGGCGAAAAACTTTTTCCCCTAAAAATCAGGGAGGTCAACGGCCCCCTGCCCCCAAATGACGTCCCTGGTGGCAGGTCCTGAAATATTTTGCCAGGGCCACTGGACTAGAGAAATGTTTGGTCAACCACATAGGCCTAATTGCCCAATACCTGCACAATCGATTGCAATTCGACGTTTTGATTGCAACAATAATGATAAACTGACCATTAATTCTTCACGCGGAGGCATTTTTATGCCAAAAATTAGAAACGTACAGCTAGTGAGAGTATCCGTATCACTAGTATACCTGTACAATCTGAACTCTCAATATGCTGTACAGTAGGCCTATGATATCTGAGCTGAAAAGTATTTTTCTAATTTTAGACAAATTAATAATAATTATTATGTCTTTGTCACTTTTCTGTCGTTCTATATAATATGTTATAAATAACAAATTGACAAAGAAATCACAAATTATTGTTAAGTGATAACTACTGTCGCCCAATGTTCCAGAGGGGAAGGGAGGATCTAAGTCTAAGTATAATTCTAATATAACTAGTGCATGCAGACGCTGTGATATCGTTTGAGCTATTGTAGCATTAAACGGCAGTTTGGAAACATCTGAAATTTCTGGCCTGTTTGCTACTGGTCTACTTGCTGCGCTTGCACGATGTACAGCGCTGCCTGCTTCAGAAACTGCTTGAAATTGGTTTTATTTCCAACAGAACAGCATAGGACTTTCTTGATTTTATTAATTATATAATTATCAATATTTAGGGTATGCGACCTTCTAGTTGTAATAATAGCGAGGTACTCGCTCTGTTGCGCAAAGGCGCTTTGCAGCTTAAAACTGCTTTTCAAATTAATAATTCTGTTTAGAATTCGTTCATGTTTAGCAGTCCGCCAAACTTGCCGACTTTCTGTGTTATTTATAATAAAAATTTTAAATGTCAATTTTATTAGCAAAACGTTTGTTTTTTCCTTGTGCGTCCAACCTATGATCTTAGTTTTGAAGGGGCCTATCATTTTTCAATAATAATAATAATAATAATAATAATAATAATAATAATAATAATAATAATAATAATAATAATAATAATAATAATAATAATAATGTGATTTTAAGTGGTTTAGGAGGCCAAGTAAGCCTGTGTGAAAGCATGTAGGCTATAAGTCTAGTACAGGAATTAAATAGTGTAGCTCAAGTAGCTCATTATCATGCTGTTCTATAAGAATCAAAAGCCACACTATTTATGTCGGAATCGCGAGCGTAGTGTTTGCAGCACTTGTTCACAGAACGAAGGTTGTGCAGATTACACGAACGTTCCTCTGACAGCAACACTGGAAGACCATCACTATAAGGATCGACGCTTCATTTGCATATGGAAATTTACTTGCTGAGAGAAGAAAGTTGAGATCGAGTCTATGTTGCGCTGCACTTTCTTAAGAAAACGACGTTCGTTGCTCAAAATCAGATCCCCTTTTGAACAACATGTGCAATTGTGCATACATTGAATGAATCACTCTGCTGAAGGGTAGCCATCGATAGGCCTATTCACTACGTCCTTGTCTTGATATTAAGACTGCGTCCACAATCGCCACCTCTATAGTCCACTCCAAATTAGATTACTGTAACTCCCTCTACTATAACCTTCCCAAAGCCTCCATCAACAAATTGCAATCAATACAAAATGCACTTGCTCGTGCTGTTACTAAGTCACCTAAATTCTCCCATATTTCACCCATACTAAAATCATTACATTGGCTTAAAATAACAGAACGTATCCAATATAAGATAATAACACTTACACATAGCTCACTTCAGTCATCAAAACCTGTCTACCTTAGATCACTATTAACCCCTCAGCCTCCTCGACCCACACGTTCGTCATCTCATCTCACTCTGTCACGCCCGCTAAATCAGTCATCCCTGAAAATTTGCAACCGTGCCTTCTCATATGCTGCACCTGAACTCTGGAACTCGATCCCAGCTTCCCTTCGCACACTTGGACACTTTAAAACAATAAAATCTGATTCCTCATTTCCTATAATTCCCGCACTATCTCCTCAAGTCTTCAGGTCTAAGCTTAAATCCTTCCTGTTTCTGAAATCATTTCCGCCATAGCTGTAACAACCTAGCCTCACTGCCCTTCGGATATTGACTATTGCCTGGCTGATCCCACACCTTTCCTATAGCTATTTTAAGAGAGGCTGAGCGCCTGAGAATAAGCAGCTACTGTTGTGCTGCTTTCCAAGGCGCTATAGAAATCCACGAGATTTTACTTACTTACTTACTTACTTAAGATCGCGCAGATAAACTGAATGTCGACCTAGAACAGATGTCGACAGCAATGACGTGCACAGCGTGTCTGAACGAAAACCAAGAAAGGATGATTTTAAATGGCGATGATTTTACCGGTTTTGGTATAGGCCTATGTATAGATGAAATGACTAAAGGTTTTCACTCAATCGTTAAATTTGTCTGCCTCCTGTTGACTAGCGTTTAAGAATTGTCCTCCAGTGGACATAGGTGTAACTTATTCGTTAGAGTACATGGGCCTTACACACTTTTTATTATAAATACAACAAAGATGTAGTGCAAAATTTTTAATTTCGATCTTACTATTCGATCAATTCAAGCTTACCTAAGGAGTCATTTCTTCATTGATTCTCAAAGCATATTTGACGTTTTTTACTTGAAAATCATGCATAGCTTATTTTTATATTACGACATCAAAGCTAGTTTTTATTTGATTTTCAGGACTCTAAAAGCAACTACGTAAATATTCAGACTAAGGCCATTGAGTTCTGCGTTACATGTACAGTAACTGGCAGATAACTAATTAAACTGAAGCAATCTAAAATGGTCGCATTGTTCGACTGCTGTCCGGGAGGATATCAACGCTCTGACAGAAATTCTCGGAAAGCAGCGAGTTGTCTGCTTTGCTGTGTTATCCGTCGATTTGAACCGGATTTTCAGAGGGAGTCGATTGCACCAGCGGCTTCCATTCTTCGGTTGCGAAGCCTGCAATGCATCGCCTGTTGACGATGTCACAGATCGAGCAACGCGGGCAGCAAGTGACTCCGTCAGAACAGCAGACGTCCTACAAAATGTCTCAGGTTAAGTTGTCAATGCAAAAGACAGAGACCTCGCTAGAGTTAGCGTCAACATATGTACGGTAAAGCCATGGTGTCACCCCTCCCCCTCCCACAAAAATTATTCCATATACTGTCTTGAGTCCTCTTGTAAAAGCTCATACGCACAAATCGAATCGCTGAGTCTATTTAATTTATTTTTAAAAACGTCTTGGTGTCAACCCTTGTGATGTCGTCATTGGTGTCACCCGGCGATGTCACTCACTGGCGAAAGATAAAACATGATGATTAAAGTGATGATGATGATGATAATAATAATAATGATGATGATGATGATGATGATGATGATGATGATGATGATGATGATGATGATGATGATGATGATGATGATGATGATGATGATAATAATAATAATAATAATAATAATAATAATAATAATGTACTGTTTTCAACCTATTACAAAGTCCTATTGCAGAAAGCGTCGAGGTAGCATTTGTAATAATAGTATCACCCCTGTTAAATGACCACGACATCAACTTTGACGATGAGACACCCGTATTATCAATTAGCAGACAGAGAATCGTTTCAAATATAGCAAATGTTCCAGGTTTACAAAAGTGATTCATACATTGCCTATATGGTTTATGGCGCTTTTCTTGAGGTAGGCCTACATGACTGAGGTGTTTGTTTGATTAAGAAATTGATCTTACGTTTGGATAGGCACAGCATCTGAAATTTCCTGCGTAGGTTCGGCAGCAGGCAGAAATACCTGGGCATATGGACCCATCAGCGCAAGTGAGGCTGTTGCTCGGAGCATTCGACTCAGAAGAAGAGCTCAATGGGAATTGTGTTTTCTTGGCCCAAGGGATCGTATCGTTATTAATGGCCTTCACGCATTGCCCTTTGTCAGCGTTGCACGAATAGCCTTGTGGACAACAATGAACTTTATCCGAGCAGCAGCTTGCCTATAAGTACATGAATGCACGAACAACGTGCAGTGGCGTAGCAGCTATATGGACAACCTGGCCAAATGCCAAAGGCCCTCGTCGCTCCCGACCTGCAAAGGGCCCCCGACCCGAGCTACAAATATAAATTGGCTAAATAGCCTAATAGGTAAAAAGGCTGAAAAGGAAAAAAAGATCATCAACCCCTAAAGGATGGGTTGATTCGCAAAAAATGACCCAAAATAACCGACAAGCAAAAAAGGCCGTAAATTTTTTCGCAAACTTGTCAGATCGAAAGTGTCTTGTTCCTCCCTGAAAAGAAAAACAGTGAGATGACGTCTCTGGAAAGGGCCCCTGCCCGTTTTCGCCAAAGGCCCCCGAGCACATTGCTACGCCAATGACAACGTACAAAGCAGTTCTCTGACTTTTACAAATATCATTAGAACATCATTTTACTCCGAATGGTAAACATTTCTATGTTACTGAATATAACCAAAAATAATATTGCATTTATAATAACAGTAGTTTCACACAGCCTCACTTAGCCACTCAGCCTTCTAAACCACTTAAAACCACGTTATTAGTATTATTATTATCATTATTATTACTACTTTTGCTACTATTGCTATTATTATTATTTTTTAAAATAATAATAATAATAATAATAATAATAATAATAATTATTATTATTATTATTATTATTATTATTATTATTATTATTATTATTATTATTATTATTATTATTATTATTATTATTATTATTATTATTGTTGTTGTTGTTGTTGTCAACGGAAACGAAATGTGATTTATTATTTTCGATTTAATCTTTTCATTTAATTCAGTCACTTACCCTGGGAAATGGGCAGCACCCCCATTCGCCTGTAGGCATTTGACAGCATGTGGCTTCCTTGGAACATCTTGAATTCCGATCTGGACACAGGGCGTACTCTTCATTCAACGACGACTGATGCAATCTGTAGAGCAGATTATCAGCCATCGAGACCCCAGCGAACAGCGTCAAAAGCAGCAACACTCGCATCTTCTATCGTTCGATTCACGAAAACAGGGCTGATGAGAACAAACAATCGGCAACAGGTAAATCGTGTCAAGCAGCTGATTGCAGAATCATGAAGTCAGATATGAAAGTCAATAATCGTGCTTACCTGTATCGTTGATGTCATGCCTGCATAATTCGAGGATGATCTGACAACCAAGATACGACAGTACACTGGTCCCACAATAAAATACGCGTATTTATACGTATTTATATTCAAAACCAAAATACGGCTATCGTACGTAAAAATAAGTTGTTGATGGCGTCAAGTTTGGACATACATCTATGGTTCAGTTAGCTACTAAACCTAATTAAACTTAAGCAATTGAATTAGCAAGTAAGTGTTTTCAATTAAATATTAACATTTTAGTTGATTTATGTGAGGCAACGTATTTTAACGCACGTATATTTTATGATTTATGATTGTATTACACGAATTTTATCACCCGAAATAAAATGCGTATTAATGTTTAGTTGCATTTTGCTGACAACACGTTTAAGTTACGCGCACCGGGACAGCTAGAAATTCGAAATGACTTTAATCGCTGGATACAGCCATGAGTCAAATGAGAATGAATAGACAGATCAATACTAGGTATATATAAATGATAATATTAAAACGTGGGTCTTGAGATAGCAATGGCTAACTACTAAAGATTTAAGGGGGTTAAAAATTAATGGCGTTAGCCACCTACATCGTTCCTTGGCTAGTATCCTAGTACAGAAAAAGATTAGCGAAGGCAGAGCCGAAGCTAGGTGGGGGCAGGGGGCAAGCTGCCGTCTTGAGAAAAGGGTGTCATAAGCCAAGGTTGTAACAAGTTAAACGTCCGTCGAAGGTATTGCCACCAGTATTACAAGCAAAAAGAAGGTCATCACCCGCTTTCGGCACTACTTTACCCCTCCAACGCCGTGAAAAGTCTGGTAAGAAAAAAATGTCATCACCAATTTTCAGTTTTTAAACTGTTGGGGTGAAAAATTTTTTCTTGTCCCTGGCGCCATATACTCTAGCTACGGCTCTGAGCGAAGAGATATTTTTACATCCCCTAACAACTCCCAACACCCCTCCCCAATCTGAGACCGACACCCCCAACGTCCCCCCAGTGGCGTAGCCAGCATATGCAAAGTGTGGTTGTTAATTGGAGGCAATATGCATCTGAACACCAACTGGGGTCGCGGCCGACCCCCATTACACCTCTCCTTCAACAAAAAGTCAACGGATTTACATCAATTATGTCGGTCATATTTTTAATGGGATTGATAAACAACCTCAAACAACCCCGTGGCACCCCCCATCTGAGCCTGGGATTACCTCTCTTGCTTGTCAGACATTTTCGGCAAGGGGACCCCAGAATATACCGACAACCCCCATTGATAATCCTAGAAATAACCCTGGATTAGCGCAGGGCCCTGCGTTCGTTCACGTGATTAGCCTACCTTTCATTTTATAATGATCTAGTGATATAACGAAATATTAACTAGTGTGCTGGGACTAACGCCTTGTTATAGATTCGTTAATGTACAAGCGCTAATGATACTAGTCGAATGTCCTCTAACATTGTTGTCGAAAATATTGGAAATGTTACCAAGTGCGATATTTCGAGCGTCGAGCGTTTTCTGAGGCTTACACTGGAGATTCAACAGAACCGAGCAGAACAACAGCCTGAACTCACTGCAGCCTATATACCGTCTATAGACCGTACTCCCGTCTTATATAGACGAATGTTTGACTGATTCATGCGTATATAGCCTATTGGGGCCGTGAGCCATTTCATATGCAAAACAGGGTAGAATTATTAACTAGGTCAAGAAGGCCAATAATGCTATTTTGTAGGCCTACTAGGGAACAAGGCTCTTGACACATCTGCCCTCCCACCTTTTAAAAGTGGCTTTTGTACGAAAGGCATAATTCATAATTTCATACGCTGTATGCAAATACATGTTCAGCGGAAGTTTAAACTACAGTCAATGGAGCGTTCGGCATAGAAATAAATGTGGATGAAAAAACTGCCTTGCCCTCCCCTCCATGGCCTAGCCTGAGAGAGCTAAAGCCTAGCGGCCTTATCGATTGTACGCCTCTGCCCATCAGCATTGCTGTAATCAATCTATCTGCTGCATTTCGTATGCCCACTTAATAAAGGATGGCTGAGTTTGAACACTAAATTAGCAAAAGATGATCGGCTCAACCCATACTGTAATTACCACCGCAGTTTGCGCTTGATAAACCTATGACCGATGTCCCTGAACATTAGGTATATCACTATGCGGCGACACAATAATAATTAAGTTGGTAAAATGTGTTTCCTATTTATTTAAGCCAATAAAATAAAACAAATATATATATATATATATATATATATATATATATATATATATATATATATATATATACAGTATATCATCGTCATCATAGTTGCTTTCTGCCACCTCATTAGCGGCAATAGCTAGACACACAACTTTTCCATTTATCTTTTTCCGTTGTTAATCTCCTTCCATCTATTATTGTCATTTGATGTAATATTATGTGTGTGTGTTTGTGTGTATATATATATATATATATATATATATACGTTTGCGTAAACTTAGACGAAAAAGTCGAGACCTAATAGAGGTTTACGTCTAGGTGTAGGCCTATGCAGTAGTTATGCCTATACCGTACACATAACATATAACAGTGGCGGTTCCACCATGTTGATGACTGGGGATGCATCCCCCACCGGGGTTCCGGATGACCTTATTTTGCTTGTCAACCTATTTTCCGGTGAATTTTTAACAAAATTTAGTGAAAAATACTGCGAATTACCTTCTCTTTTTTGCTTGTCGGCCTTTTTTTGAAAGGTTTATTAACACTTGGTGGGGAAAACACTAACAATGACCCTGTTCTCTCTTTTCTTTTTTCTTCTTCACTTTGCATTTCCATCACCAACTTCCTACAAAATTTTAATCCCCCCATCAAGAATTCCTGGAACCGCCACTGACACATACAGTGTAAATTTAATTCAGTGACGCTACGACCTCCGCAGTTCTCGTGACAATAGAATAATCAGTACAGTGTATAGCTACAGACAGTTTAAAAAAATAGAAAGATTATCATCTATTCTGACTCGTCTAATCTTCCTATTTACGGCGTTCAGTGTCACGTGATTTAGGCCTACTGTTGTTGTTCGTGGTGAGTCAATAGCATGTGGTTTTGAGTCTCTATTACACAATGCGAATCCAGCAAGGTCTAATGAGCGTGCCAGAGCACTAGCATGCGAAATGCTAATGCCCTTTTGTAATGTAATATAATGTATCACAATATTAATTTTGTATAGCGCTTCTTCTGAAGAATCACTCAGAAATAGTTCCTCTGTGATTACTGCATGTCGATAAAAAGAGAAGTTTTATGTCGTTTCAAAAATAGGGCCATAAGATCAGCAAAATTACGAACGCTGGCGTCAAGAACATTCCAGAGAAGGTATACGGACATTCTCCCCTGGACAAAATCCCCCGGACATTATCCCCCGGACATATTCTCCCCGGCAAAGAAGTAATAGATCTTTTAAAAGGTACTTATCGGTTATCTGATGCCATGGCTTCCATCAGTATCGTTTAGGGTTAGTGTTTCGTGTATGGTTTATGGTGTGGGTAATGATTATAGTCAAAGTCCATAGAGTAAACGAAGTGGGGATTATGTCCGGCTGTGTCGGTTCAAAGGGTGTACCGGGGGGGGGGGGGTTAGTCGGCTTGAAATCAATGGTTTTCACACAAGCTTACTTAGCCTCCTAAACAACTTAAAATCGCATTATTATAAATTCGAATAGGCCTGAATATCATAAGCGTACAATTCGCTTGATATCATATGATTTGAAATGGCCTCCCACTATATTTACTGCAATTGAATGCCAAAAACAACGTTTATTCCGATGATAAAGATCAGCTAGAGGCATGTCAACCAGTTTCTGTGTATAGGATTTGGACCATTCGCAAGAACTTCTGGCTGTAACGCGACTGATTGGACGATACTATCAACGAGTGCTTATGCATATGCAAATTACTTAGACACAGTCATTTGATTATTTCGGGAAAAGCCATTGCATCGTCTTAGTCTTCGTTAATTAGAACTTCCTGTTTTAATTAAACGCTCAATAAAGAATCAATTGCAATTTGCAACAATAGCAGTGTTTTATCCAGGCCTGTTAAGGGAGAGATTAGATCCCCCCAAATCGCAGCACTAAAATTGTTTGCATTGAACTGTGCCTTATCTCCTCCAGCCAAGTCAATTCCCCCGCTCCCAAGACCTGGAGTCTGGATAAAACACTGAGCAATACTCTAACGGGAATGTTAGTAGGCCTACCTTGACCATGGTCATAGCTTTTTAAGGATAAGTCGACATTAGGCCAACACTAGAACGGATAATCCAACAAGGAATGATGCCCGGAACAACACAAGGAGCGTGACAAAAAAGAAGGTGGGCGGATAATGTGGCCGAAGTGGACAGTACTGCAGACGACAGCATCAGTCATGAAAACACAAGACAGACATAGCTGGAGAAGTGAGTTCATGTTTTCGCCTCAACTTCAGTTCATGAAGGACAAGCGTGGCCGGTCAAAATGTCATGGGGACAAAATGTCAGCGGACAAATGTCACGGACAAAATGTCGCGGCTTAAGGTTAGGGTTACATTTTGTCCCCATGACATATTGTCCGTAACATTTTGTCCGTGACATTTTGTCCCCATGACATTTTGTCCTAGCACCAGGACAAGTAACAAGTCCTTGCTCTTTACCTTGGCCTTGGCCTTACAAGGCCAAGTTCTTGGTATTGATCCTGGTCTTGAGGGTCAATTCCTTGACCTTGGCCTTCAATGTAAGTCATCGGCATCGTCCTTGAAATCAGTCGGTGGATTAGACCATAACACATTGCAGTACTAATACTAAATTTATAGGCAATTTCAGTCGTTTAAAAAACACACAGTTGAATTCTTAAGAGTAAAGTGCGGTTGCCATGATGGCCCAATGTACTCTGTCCCAACTCCAAATGAAAATTTTCGCTGTCCTAGTAGGCTACGCTTTAGAATAAAACTATAGCGTGATTTAAAGAGGCTTGGTAGGCATTACCTGCCTGTGTGAAAGCCACTAGGGGCACTAAAGGGGCCTGAACCTCGTTCCGTCAGCCTACCGTTCCAGCGCGTAACCCATTCTGCCATCTTCTGCCCCTTAGAAAACACACAATGCAATTCATTAGAAGTCCTACAACAGGGGCGGCCAAACTGCGGTTCTTCTAACAGAGTCTATAATAATAATAATAATAATAATAATAATAATAATAATAATAATAAATAATAATAATAATAATAATAATAATAATAATAATAATAATAATAATAATAATAATAATAATAATAATAATAATAATAATAATAATAATAATAATTGATTTAAAGTGGTTTAGAAGACTCTCTCTCTGGTTTGGAATATCTGAAAGAGCTCACAACTGGTTTTCATCTTATCTTAAATCCCGGTCTTTTCAAGTGTCCTGTCTTAGCCAAATTTCTCTATCTCACACTGTAGATTTTGGAGTGCCTCAAGGATCTGTTCTTGGGCCTGTACTGTTCAGCCTTTACACCACACCGCTCTCATCTTTAATTAATTCCCTTAATTTAAATCACCAACTCTATGCCGATGACACTCAGCTATTCCTTTCCTTCTCACCTCTTTCATTTAATGCTTCTATTATTGAGCTTCAATCTGCATTCTCATCAATCTCTGCTTGGATGTCATCTAATCTCCTCGCTCTTAACCCTATTAAGACAGAGTTTCTTTTAATTGGACTACCCCAACAACTCAAAAAAATTGACAATCCTAAACTAGTTTTGGCTCCTGACACCACAATAATCCCTGTTCCAACTGCTAGAAATCTAGGATTCAAATTTGATTCTTTTCTAAACTTCGAATCACAAATCTCCCAACTTTCAAAAGCCTGCTATGTTCATATTCGTGACCTTCGCCGCCTACGTCCTTGCCTAGATACTAAAACTGCCTCCACAATTGCCACCTCAATAGTCCACTCCAAATTAGATTATTGTAACTCCCTCTACTATAACCTTCCCAAAGCCTCTATCAACAAATTGCAATCAATACAAAATGCACTTGCTCGTGCTGTTACTAAGTCAGCTAAATTCTCCCATATTTCACCCATACTAAAATCATTACACTGGCTTAAAATAACTGAACGTATCCAATATAAGATAATAACACTTACACATAGCTCACTTCAGTCATCAAAACCTGTCTATCTTAGATCACTATTAACCCCTCAGCCTCCTCGACCCACACGTTCATCATCTTACCTCACTCTGTCACGCCCACTCAATCAGTCATCCCTGAAAATTTGCAACCGTGCCTTCTCATACGCCTCACCTGAACTTTGGAACTCGATCCCAGCTTCCCTCCGCAGTCTTGGACACTTTCAAACAATAAAATCTGATTCCTCATTTCCTATCATTCCCGCATTATCTCCTCAAGTCTTCAGGTCTAAGCTTAAATCCTTCCTTTTTCTTAAATCATTTCCGCCATAGCTGTAACAACCTAGCCTCACTGCCCTTCGGATATTGACTATTGCCTGGCTGATCCCACACCTTTCCCATAGCTATTTTAAGAGAGGCTGAGCGCCTAAGAATAATCAGCTACTATTGTGCTGCTTTCCAAGGCGCTATAGAAATCCACGAGATTTTACTTTACTTTACTTTACTAAGCAAGCTTATGTGAAAACCACTGTATAGTAACTCTCTGCGGCTCGCAAAAAGTTTTGTAAAAAAATTGAGCAGATTAGCAGATCAACAGAAGCATACAATAGCCGCCATACAGTAATAATTTTGCCTGTTTGACAATTTTGCCACATTTCCCATAAAGATAGCAACAGAGATTTAATGACATTTTACCAACAATTGTCGTTTGCAACTCTCATATTCTATGTTTTGGTCAACAATGTCCTATAACATCCAGGTTAAAGTGCAGTTTCACCATTTCACTAGTCAGATGTTGTAAAGATATAGGCGAGAATCAATGGATAAGCCTAAGAGCACTGGCGATGAGTGGCACCTGACATGGTCTTAACCGGAATCTGATTCTAGACCATTGCGCAGTACAATGCAGGCCTCGTCGCTCTCTAGTTAAGTAGGCCTCCAGTATAGCTTAGAGATAATTGAATCCTGAATATGACAGGATGGGTGGGGATGGCTGATTGAAACCATTCCGTCAGTCACGTGCGCCTGGTCAGGCCCTAATTGCTCGCCACCCGAATGCAGTTGTCATCAGGTACTTGCCCCTGCCCATGGACTACTAGATGACCTGGACGGCCAACTGAAAAAGGTGCCTTACATCAGGGGCTGAAAAAATGCAGCGTTCTGTGTATTTGCATGTAATTTTTGACTTTTAAACTTACAATTGCTCGGATTCTGTGAAAGCTAAAATGATGAAGTATACACCGATGTTTTGCATTTTTATCCTTATTTCAAACCATTCGTGCAAAATATAATAACAATTGGGATAAGAGTCCACAATCTGGCCTGAAACAGAACCCCCATCCAAAAAATATTTTTCTGTTCCAAGCTGTGCTGCTAAAATGTTTGAGTGGAAACCTAACTTTCTTTAACAGCAAAGTTGTATGAGAATGTAATTGGAACAAAATTAATCAAAAATTTTGAAAATTGGGCAATATTTGGTCGAGATATAGCATATTATAAAAGAAATACAAGCATTGTTCTAAACTGATCGAAACGACAATTTATCGGAAGGAGAGTGCTCGGGGTAGGAAGAATATATCTCGACCAAATATCGCTTATAATGATGACAAGTGCTTCGCTGACTCATGCGTAGCTTTAATAGGCCGTGTACCTTTTCTCCCTATCCCTGTATAAGTGTTGGTTAGATTGAATAGATAAGAAAGGCTGCTATCTAGACTCTTTAGATAATGCTTCATCCGCCTCACTTTACTTCCTCTGTACATCAAGATTTAAATCTTAGCGTGATTTAAAGTGGCTTAGGAGGCATTACTGCTTGAGTGAAAGCCACTTGGGACGCTAACGGGGTTTGAACCCGTTCCGTCAGCCTACCTCTCCAGCGCCCAGTCCACTCTGCCATCTTCCGCCCCTTAGAAAACACATGGAATTCGTCAGAAGTCCTGTAATGGGGGTGGGCAAACTGCGGCTCGCGACAAGTTTAAAACAATTTGTGAGCAGATTAACAGATCAACACAAAGTCATTGGGAAGTTTCGGATTAAAATTCTAGTGCCGCTTCAGTCTCCGTTAATTAATTAAACAGAACTTCCTTATATAGACGTTCAATCAGCAATTGCAATGTACTAGTATAATATTGCAAAAACTGAGACAAAATAATCGAGGATTAGACTTAAAATTAGAACCATTTAGGGCCTATACTTTCTACAACTCTCTTTTCACTTAATCAGGTTAACTGATTTTGGAATTATTTCCATCATCTTTCCATCATCACACATCATTCTTCAGAATTCCTGTTCGTCTGCTTCGCTAATCTGCAACATTCGCAATGACACATGATCCGGAAATATTGTGGAGAATCGCTGAAACTAATGGTCGTTAGTTGCCATGAAATGTAGGAATGTTATTTCTTTCAGAGTCTTCATGTCAGCAAGAGCAAATTCAGATAAACCGTTGTGGTTCCGAGAATCAATAAATCGACGCTAAAAGGTATGCAAGGTGCAAGATTGATCTGTAGGAATGGAATCAAGGCAGCAAATAAGGTGTTGAATACAAAGAGTTGCCTGGCATCTCGAGGATTTGATGACAAGACGGAATCCTAAGCCAGAGATACACAGATACAAAATTTCTGTCGCTAGCATCTAAGCCAGGTGGGCAGCTCACCTAAGACAGAGTTGACGCTCCAGCAAGGAATTATTTAAACCTTTACGCACACACACTCAATCTCTTAGTGGGTTTAAATTAATGTTTTTTGGCCGAATCTCTGCAAAATACGAGCTGTAAGCCTGTAATCATAAAGTAATAAGGCCCGAAGAACTATGGTTATGTCGTTATGATTATTGATAATATTTCGAATATTACGTTCTTCCTGATATTCCATGATAGTTTCAATCATTATACGCTGCGATTATGCACGACAGTGACTTGTGAACGAATACCTAAAGATTGAACACGAAGGCAGTTATAGACAGGTATTTCAATCTGCGCGTAGAATGTCCAAAATAACTGTTATTTAGTCCATTATTCTTTTTCTTCTGTTTCGCTACATTTCGCCTGCTGCGAACCACCACATTTACTTTGCCATCTGTATGTCTAATATGTCTATAAACTTCCTACTTGGCTTCTCTTAGGGGTCTTATTAAGGTTGCCAGGCGTCCAGCAAAAGAAGGACATGTCCTCCTTTTGGCAGAGACGTCATTTGGGGGGGCAGGGGGGGCAAATGCCCCCCCTGATTTTGAGGGCAAAAATTTTTTTTGCCAATGTTTGTGTTATTTAGATTTTACACGCCCTAAAGGAGTAAAGGAGTGCTTGATGATGTCGAGTAAATTGAAGTAACTACTGTAAACTAACCGTGAAAATTGGCTGACAAGCAAAAAAAGGTCGTCAGCTTTTTCGCAAACTTGTAACTTGTCAGGTCGAAAGTGTTTTGCCCCCCTCTGAAAAACAGTGAAATGACGTCTCTGCCTTTTGGCAGTGATGGACAAGATACTATTTTGAAAATAGTATTTCTATTTTGGAAATAAAAAATACTGTTTTATTTTCTATTTTAAAAATACTTTTTAAAATTATTTTATTTCATTATTTTCAAAATAGTTTTAAGAAGTATTTGTGACCTTAAGGAAATACTTTTCCAAAATACTTTTTCAAAATAAAAATTTTATCTAAGTTTGTTGTCAACTTGTAAGGCTAACAGACTTACACTGTTCTTGTGAGTTGTTCTCGTGTTCAACAGTTCAGGAATTATGCTAACTTTGCCGAGGAACTGACATTTGCGATTGGTTTTTTAGTTTTTACTGGCCATAATGGACGATGGACTGTGTTGAATCTGCTGCTGTAGAAAACCTTAATACAATATTGTGATGCAATGCAAGAATCAATTTATTGACGTAAGGCAAAGTATTTTACGAAAGTATTTTCCAAAAAGTATTTTGAAAATACTATTTTATTTTGTATTATGCAAATACTTTTGTAAAGTATTTCCTTTTGTTATTTTGAAAATACTTTTTGCACTCACTATTTTATTTTCTATTTTGAAAATACTTTTGAAAAGTATTTTGCCCATCACTGCCTTTTGGGCCTTGTGTCCTCTGTCCGGCAGACATTGGCCCTTAAATAAGAAAATGTCCGACTCTTTGCTCTCATCTACTGGCTTGAATTTCGGTCTACTTGGCCATGTAGGCCTAATAATGGCATTTGTACACTATCGTCGATGATCAACGGACAAAGAATCTTATTATATAATTCTCGATGTCTGTCGCGTCTGTCCGTCCGTCCGCAACACGGCGGGTATTGCAAGACGCTGTTGTCATTGACAACCAATATTGTTTAATCAAAACGGAGCGTTTAACGAAGCGTCTTAATTGCAGCTTAAACCCCCGTCCCCCTTCCCTCACCCCAATCCCTCTCCCAATCGTCCAGGCCCCAACCCATTCCCGCCCCGGCCCCATACCCCCTTTTCCCTTCCCTTTCCCCATCCCCTTCCCTCTCCCCATCCTTCTCCCAATCGCCCCCCAAACCCCCTTTCCCCTTCCCTTTCCCCAGCCCTTTTCCCTCTCCCCATCCCTCTCCCAATCGCCCCGGGCCCAACCCATTCCAGCACCAACCCATTCCTGCCCTGGCCCTAAAACCCCGTTCCCCTTTCCTCTCCCTATCTCCTTCCAACTACCCATCCCTCTCCCAATCGCCCAGGCCCCAACCCATCAGCGCTCCGCCCTACCCCACCGGCCCCAAACCCCGTTTCCAAACCTACACAACGCTGCTCCGAAAACCCGTACAACCCACCTTCCTCCTCCCAAACCTCCCTTCCCTCTCCCAATGACCTGCCCCCCATTATATATATATATTTATTTATTCATTCCTAGCCTCAATACCTATTTTTTATATTTAATCTCTCAAGTGGGGATTAAATTTTAAGACGTCGTCACCGTACTGGGGATTTAATTTTTGGAAAATCGTTCTCAGAAATAATTGCTGTAACGTTTTAAATTTGCTATATCTCAGGCTATATAGGAGCTAAAAAGATGAGGTTTGCGCCATTGTTTAGATTGTTTATTCCTCTTTCTAACCGTCCGTGCAAAACAAAAAAATGGGAGTAGAGTCCACTTTACGGCCTAAAATATCACCCTCTCCCCCGACAAATGTTTAAAGCCCCCTAGCAAAATATTTCAAGCGGTAACCCCACTTTGGTCAGGGGCAATGTTCTAAAGGGATGTCAGAGGAACAAAATAAACCAAAAAGTTTGAAAATCGGTTGACATTTGGCAAAGATCTATCAATTCTAACCCGATGATCCCAATGTTTGAACATAAGTATTATCGGCGAATTTCGCGAAAGTTTTGAATTCCGAGAAAGTTTCCAAATTTTTTGGAATTTGCTACATCTCGGGCTATATAAGAGCTAAGAAGATGAGGTTTGCACCATTCTTTAGCTATTTTATCCCTCTTTCTAACCCTCTGTGCAAAACAAAAAAAGTCCAGCATTCACGAGCTTTCCGACAATCAAGTGAGAATGAGTAGCAGGCTGTTGCTCGGCGTGAAAAATCAGCACAGCAAACAAGAGAATCAAGCACTGCATGTCGTTCGACACTGCCAAATCATTACACTAACGTTGACTATAAAGTTTCAGAAAATTCACGCGAATGGGCGTTAACTTGGTTGAAGGAAAAGGCGGCGAGTTAAGGACAATCAATTGCGCAAAATGCTATTGCATTTGCGCAAATTCGGGTGGTAAAACAGCCAATCTCCCTCGTCATAAAATGCTATTGCATTTGCGCAAAATCGGGTGGTAGAACAGCCAATCTCCCCCGTCATTTTTGACGGGTAAACACCTAGTAGTTAATAATTGACTTTGCAAGAGGAATCCTGCTCAACTGCAGAAAATACCTTACATGTAACTTAGTTTTTCGTGTATATTGCTGGTAATTGACAAACTGTTGGGCAAAATATGGCAACATCAAACTGCTTATCACTGCATGCAGCCTTCCATTATTGGACGTGCAAATTTCTGGCGATTTTTGTGGTTTTAAAGTCTTCGAGACATTTCAGTGAATTTCACTGCCTATTTTCTTTGTCCGGCTTTGTCCTCCTTTGGGACCTGTGGTGTCCTCTTTGGACATGGAGATATCTGGTAGCCTAATGCTTAACTCTTTATGGACCTGTGACTTTTGTTGCCTCGTCACGTTTTGACCACCTGTTTACAACGTCGACCGGTCCATTAGCGTAGAACTGTCTTTGTCCAAAGAAGAAATGCTTTCATCAGCAGGCTTCCGAGTGTCTGCGACGATAAAACATTTAAAAAGTAACATTTTAACGCATAGAGAAAACAAAGACGGACATCAAGCAATACCTCAGTGCCCAAGAGAGGACACGCTTTCTTATAAATATGCGAATATGCGCATGAGACTGTCTGTGAGTATCGTACATGGGATGACCAGTAGGTGTAAGTAAGACCGTCATCAGGTGTTGTTCTCAACCATTGAGCTATAGCATCAAGGTGACGGTTAAAAGCTAAGCCTTACAACCTTCCTACAGTTCAAACACGGCTTACAAAGTACAGCATGACGTTGAATGCATAATTCGGTGCATTTCTCTTGCATTTGTTGAATTAAATGAATGAAACGACTGTGAAATATTGACCATTACGATTTCACGCTAAGATGATCAAATACTATACGTATATGCAGGTTATATATGTATGTATGTATGTATATATATATATAATTATATATATATATATATATATATATATATATATATATATATATATATATATATATATATATATATATTTGTGTGTGAGACTGACTGGCCTGACTGACTGACGGAAGAGTGAGGGAGGGAAGGAGAGAGAGACGGAAAGAGATAGGGAGAAAGGGAGAGAGGGACGGAGGGTGGGAGGGAGAGAGGGAGGGAGGGAGGACGGAGGGAGAGGAGAGAAGGAGGAAGGAAGGGAGGGAGAGAGTGAGGGAAGGAGGAGGGAGGTGTGAGAAACAGAGAGAGGGGGTTTATTTAAGATTAATTACACATACCTAAGTAATTATGCAGTGTAGACAAATCATTGACGAATGAGGCCTAATGAGAAGAGTGATAATGATGGTGATTGTGTTGTTGCTGTTGTTGTTGTTGATGATGATTATTATGATTTATGATGATTATGATGATGATGACGACGATTATGATGATGATGACGACGACGCGACGACGACGACGATGATGATGATGGTAATGGATATGGCAATTTTAGGACAACCACGGACATCCCGCTGCTTCTGATCGTCACTGTCCGGTGACCAGATAAGCCAGTGTGTTGCCATTAAATATAATAACTCGGGCGATGTAGAAACCGCGCATCATAAGTACGAATGCGAATTACATTACTATCTCCGCGTCATAAATATTTCACGATTGTTTGTCTGTTTTGGGGTTCGTTTGTAGAGTAGTTGTTGCATTGGATGTGTTAACAGTCTGCGGTCAGAAGCAGAATGACAAACGCGTCGTCGTCAACGTTGTCTTCGGCGGCGGCTGAGGCGGCCGACGCGTCCTTCGTCAGGCGGTCAGAGAGACGCCAGCAGCGGTCCCTGAGGTTGCGGCGGGGGTGAGGCTACGGCGGCGCGTCGAAATCGGGAGGTGACCGAGACAGATGAGTCAAGAGAAGCGACAATGACTTCTCTTGCTGGAACGAGATGAAACATTGAAGGAAAAAATAATACATTTGCACTAAAAGAGAGATTCGACGAATGGGATTTTGAATTGGCGATCTCAAAGACGTGGAACATTTGATCAGGCGGGTTACTAGATTGTTCGGCTGTTATATTGAAATAATAATTTTTTTTATATTATTTGAGAATTTGATCAGAATATTACTATAAGCAGCGTGCTTGCTTGTTGGTTGAACTCAGTCTAAAATATCACGTCTTGGACAATTGACCCGACGAATGAGAAGAACAAGTTTAATTGGAGACATTGACGAATATTGCCGCAGTTATGAACATATCCGAGAATCTCTGCCAGCAGGGTTTAATCTAGGCCATTTCCGTGGGGAAAATTGCCCTTTCCGCCGGTAATTTCAAATTTTCCCCGGAAATTTTCGCATACTATATAAACTTACAGCGCTCCCCCAAGCGCCCATATATGGCGGACTTCCCCCAGTCTTGTCAGTTCCCTTCTCCCGGAGTCCAGGAGTCTAGATTAGCCACTATCTGCCGGTGATCGTCCGATATTCTGATCTCTAACTGTTAGTATCGGAGCGCTCTCCATTAGTCTATAACAAGACGACTGTCAGTTGATTTTAACGGTCGAAGCTTAAAGAGGCAGAGAATTCTTAATTCGGGAGGACTCCGTTATCTGTCTTCGTTTATCGTTGCGTTCTAATCCTCGTCGGTCGTCTCGACCTGAATCGTGGTCGTCATTGGTCGCGACCGTTCTGGCGATGACCCGGATGGCTTCGCTGCAGTGCAGTGTTCGTGCCCTGTCTCATCTGTCTCTCGTGTTCGGTCTACTGGCGTGCGGGACCCTGTCCCTGGCAGTCTCCACCGACTTCTGGCTCCATACGTCCGAGAATCTCGACGCGTCGTCGTCGACGGGCATCAGCAGCGTCAACGACACGAACGCCGCCGCCGACGCCGACTTGACGGTGGTCGTAGCAGCGAATATGCACTCTGGACTCTGGAGATCCTGCACTTCGTTCGACTACGAAATGCAAGGTACGCATTCGCCTAATGAAATCACGCCCGTCTTTATGTGCTGGAAAGTGGGCACAGTGCCCCGGAGCCCCGCGCATCTAAGGGGCCCCGCGCGCTCCATAAGGGACCCCACGCGCTCCAGCCTTTTTATGTTTTGACCATTTTTATCTAATTTTGCTTATCATACTGCTGGAAGATAAATTAAGTGAAAGATTAGTCACCATAAACGTGATGACCATTTTCTTGTCAACTTTCTCGAGCATCAGAAAAAAACCGTTCTTCACCTCCGCCGGGGCCCCACAGGCCGCCAGGTGCCAGCGGCCTCATACTGGGAAAAGACGGGTCTGAATAGAATACACAGTAGAACTTTGTTATAGCGTACTTAGCGGCTCTCTAAAATTCAGTACGTTATATTCAAGGCACGTTATATCCAGTATACCATCCAATACGGTAGCGCATCGGGAGTGTACATTGCGGTACGCCATAAGAGAGGATAGGTTGTAACCGAGTCAGCTATAACTAATTTCTGTTGTATAAATAGTCGTACCGATCTAGAGCGAAATTGCGATCGCATATAATCACATATTGTTTAAAAATTTATTGCGCCGCACTTTTTTCGTTTTCCCCGCATTGCAATTTCCGCACATATGCGCAATTTTATCCGCACTTTTTGCTACTTTCGTTCTATATTTCTCACTGTGCGCTATTTTCCCCAAATATAGATAGATATGCAGGGAAGTGGCGACTGTTTTTCGACTCGTCAACCGTTTTTTAAAGGGTAGATTTGGAGCACGCAAACGAAAACGTCGCAATTTGAAGCAATTTTCTCATATATGACCGCACTGAACTGCAATTTTCGCATATATGCGAGGGAAGCACGAGCATAAATGGAAAATGTCCGGACTTTGACCCCGCAATTTTAAGTCCTCTGGGTCGTGCACTTTTCCCGAAAAATGTCCGCACTAAACCGGCACCACTAAATAAATAATTGAAAATATAACGAAAAACAACAGAAGATTTATGAAATTGAAGAACGGATTTGAATTTTATTATTAATTTTCAGTTATAATTCATTAGTTGTCGAATTCGTCTAAATTTTAAAGAATGTTATTCGAAATCGAAAAACCCCGGAAGAAGGAAGTAACGAAGCTGCGAAAGCAGTCGTAGTTTTTAGGATCTCGGAGTAGAATTAAGCAGAATTCAGATACGAGGAAGTGAGATTAACAGGGACTATCGTAAAGGACAGTTTCTCTTCATTCTCCTCATTCTCAACAGTGGCGTCGCTATGGATGCTGGCCACACCAGGTAACACCAATTGCAACATCACAAGGGGTGAAGCCAAAAGTTTGGTGTTTTAGAATTAAATAGGCTGAGGGATTCCATTTGTATGTATGAGCTGATGCAGGAGAACTCGAGTAGAGGTCCATGGTACAGTTTCTTTGTTTTATGGAGAGGTGAACCATGGTTTTACTGCACCGGGTTAGGCCAACTCTTGTGACACCCCTGATACTCAATGCAATTTAGATTACGAGTTTTAATAAAGGACTTCATATTCCGCCTTTGGTGACTGTGTCGTATTCTCCCCAGCACTCATTCTAAACATTTTAAGTAAAACGCATATTTTCATAATTTTGAAAATCTAGACTAGTTTACCTCTTTATGAAAATTCCTTCACGCGCAAACTGATCCATTGCTGAATTCGGTATTTGACGCTTTCCATTTTGGACTTCGTTGCTATTACAGCGTCATTAGGCAATTGCATAGTGTCCGTAGCTATTGCAACAACAGGTGTTGAAGGATAACGACAGGGAAAGATATAGCATTGTCTTTGCAGACAATACCTGCTTCTGTAAGGTCGATTGCCATTTAACCTTTTCCGACCAATTGTGCCGAGGACGAAATTGGGTTAACAGTATCAGACGCTCGTCTCTTACAGTCACTGTTCTGGAATAGATGACTAGTCGTTGTCATGGCAACGCGACGATCGAAATGAATGCCTGGGGATTGATGCGATTGGATTGTCCTTTTGGTCATATACATCAGTTGACAATGCTTCTTACGGTTGCTTTCCACTCCGTCGTCATAGCAACGATTATATTGGTGAACATAATTCACAGATTCGCCGTAATGAGTTCAGGATTCTTGGCTGACCGCTCGCGTGTTCATATCCTACAGTCGGCGACAGTAATTAAAATTATTAATAATCAATCCATGATTTCCCTTCGTTCTCAACGGTGGCGTTGTTGGGTGTCCTGTCACATCGGGTGGTACCAAATACAACATCACTGGAGGGTGACATCAAAGAGCCTCGTATAACTATAATCATTATTGAAAACGATTCGCGCGGAATTCAACGCTTTTACTAATGATTTCGGTTGATGCATGGGACTACGTTTTCAGAAATTGATTTGTCGCTTGTACGGCATTTAAGACTATAGCGGTGATCGTCTAACCGGTAAAATAGCCAATAGAACTCCGTGTCTTCTGCCCAGTGTTTAATCTAGACTCCTGGACTCCGGGGGGAGGGAACTGGCAAAGCCGGGAGAATTCTGCTAAGGGGGCTGCTGTTAGTTGATGTAGTAAGCCAAAATTTCCGGGAAGAATTTGAAATTTCCGGGGTGAAATGGCTACTTCCCTCCGAAAACGGCCTAGACTAAACCCTGCTTCTGCCAGTCATACGTTGATTGCAAATCTTCGATAATGCCTTCGTGTGCAGATGTACACGCGGGCATGACTGTAGGATTTGAAGATCGATTAAATGCTGGATGTTAACAAGCGTCTCTAGTTGAGTTTAGTGATCCATGCGGAGTAGCGTCAATAAATATTAGTGTTGTAAATAGGTGAGTTATGGAGGTGAGACCACTCAACAAACGTTCAAAATCTCAGTTTTTACTGTTGATGTCTGACTGGAACTCTTCACTTTAGGAATCATCGACCGAGCGAACAAAATGCAACGGACGCCAAAATGTTTCATCTCTTTTATAGTGTCGCCAGATGATTTTTTCTTTAGCGATGCAGTGAAGCTGATAGAAGAGCAGCTGATTGGTGGCTATATATAATGGCTAATACAAAGCATATATTAGACGATGGCATGATTAACGCAGCCATAGCCACGCATGAGGCCGTGAAAGGAGATGGGACGCACGAACGGTTGTTCCATTCGCCTTAAGAGATATCGTGAGAAAAAGTGAGGTCATTAACAAAGTCTCTGAGAATTCCCGAGATTAGCAGAAGTTGGAGACATCGCCAGAAGTCGAAGACGATGGAATCGGACGACAGAACTGAACCAAAGGAAAGGAAAAATAATGGCAACATTTCTAAAAATAGATAAATAATTCAATATAATGGGAACAAGTCTGCCTTCGCCATTTCTATCTTATATTGTTTTGTCTTATGTCTCCATAGGCGTAAACTGCTATTAGGCCGATAGGTTCGAGCCCCCCACACTTTATGAGAGTAACCTCCTGTTGTTTCAACCGTCACTTCAGAACAGCAATATCGGGCCTTGACAATAATTAGTAGTCTACTGTCTACAGTGGCGAAAGAGTCGTATTCTGTCGCCATGCATGACCAGTTGTAAATGTATCAGCTCTCAGTTCCAAATGGTCAATTCGATTCTTCCTACTCAAGGAGAACAATCAAATAATAATTATGGTTGACGACGTTTAATGATAAGAGGTAGCCGGTGAATAAATATAGCCTTCATATGCACTTTTAAATGAACGTTTACAGAATCCTACTAAGCTTAGTAACTGAGACAGCTGAACAAACACAAGCCACGCGTCCAGAGCTAAGACGACGACTACCCTGGCACTCGCCAAACTGCTCCAGTTTCCACTAAAATCCGATCGTTTTGCTGGGATTTCTTCACATGAGACCAAACCAACAGATTTACTTTTGAACGAACATTGCGATTACATGGTTCGAATAGTCATATGCACGACTTCCATGCTTTCTCTCTCACACACACACACACACACACTTATATATATATATATATATATATATATATATATATATATATATATATATAAGGTTTATGGATATTAACGATTTATTAATGAACGATTTATTAATGGATTAATTGTTAAAATTTTTAATCGATTAAATTTTCTTTAATCTATTAATTTTTCGATGAAATTTTAATATTTTGTAACTTATTTACTTGAATACCTTCTTAGCTTAGGGCCTACTATGTTTCTATTTCGTTCAGACAACAATGGCGAGGAATGAAAGCAATGCTGCAGTTAAACATTTAAGGGAAGAGATGAGCAAGCACTTTTGTTTTGTTTTTAAGCTAACTGCAGACGGTAAAGTAAACATCATGCAGAGTTGCAAAGCAAAGAGATCAGCTTAAAGCTATATGTAATTATTTTGATCGAAATTAATCGACTACTTGATTTTAAAAAATTTCCGATTAATCGAGCAAGAAAATTTCAATCGTTGCCAGCACTTATATACAATATATATATATATATATATATATATATATATATATATATATATATATACACACACAAATAAATGGCAAGACCTCTGATAAGTCCTCATTATTGGTAAAGGGCGTCATCAATCATCAGTGTTTCTGTCTCTCGACAGGTCCAGGTATCCAGTTTCTCCACTCCGATCGATTGCTTGCTTCTTCTTTGAGTTCCTGATATCCTTTATTCATCATCCACTCCAACATCATCTTTCTCGGTCTACCTCTCACTCTCTTTCCCTCCATTTTTCCTTCGATTATTGTTCTTAGTAAAGAGTCATGCCGGAGGACATGTCCCATCCAATTTCTCTGCCTTTTCCGGATTGTATCTATCAGGCTTCTTTCTTCTTCTATCTCCTTCATGACTTCCTCGTTTGTCTTATGCTCTGTGTATTTTACTTTTAGCATTTTCCTCCAAATCCACATTTCAAAAGCCTCTAATCGTTTTATATCTTCCTTTCTCATTGTCCACGTCTCCGCCCCATACAACGCCACACTCCATATCAATGTTAAAGGGCGTCATGATTAGAAAAAAGATGATTTACTTTCGACAGTCTGCTTTTAAATATAAATATTTATGTTCGGAATTTAAGCAATGAATTCCATTTCCTATTGCAGTAGGCCTATAAACGCCTGTTCACCCATGCAATTTACGTCTTACTTGAATGCAATACGCACATACAGTAATTGGCATACATTTCATATGTAGGCCTATCACTAATCATTACATTATTTTTATTGGCTACAATGCTGTTACAATTCAGGCGTTTTATTTTTCTGTTTAAAATGTATTCGTTCAATTTCCTGTCCTATTCATTCAAATCCAATTTTTTCCCATTTTCGCCGATCTCCTTTCTTCTCGACCCGCTATTATCGATTTTGCTTTCATGTGAAATCCAATCAGAATTCCTAGAGAAATGTCGCTTTATAGTTCTTGTACGATTTACGATTAAAATTGCAATATTCATGCAAATTTATTTCTGTCAGTTTTTGTCTCAATCGGCTTCTCATCGGTCTCAGAACTAGTTCAACCATAGATTTATTATAATACACTGGATGCCGTCTATCTATGGCAAAGTCAGGCCAAAGTTGAAGCCAGTTTGCATGGATGGTGTGTCAAGAAATGTTTACCCCGCAGATATCTTGAAGACCTCATAATTCTTTAGCGCTATCATATTTATTTGAGGGCAGCGCCTACTTAGATATGGACGACGTCACCGCTTTAATATGGTGTACCATAGTTGCTTTAAATGTGTTCCGTTTGATCTTTTACTCATCTTTTCCACAATTCTTATTCGAGCCAATTGATTTCCGAATATAAATACTATAATCGTATCGTAAAAGTAGATTTTTAGGTCGATTATTAGTTGAGTTTGAAGCCGTTTTGTGCAGTGCTGATTTATACGACTATAAGCCTATGTTACTATGTGACCTATGTCTAATGTCTATGTAATTTTCGAAGGCTTATTTGCGGCAGCGACTGCGCAACGTCGCGGCTATTCGCATAAATCAGACGATCAATTACACAATATTTAAACAACTGGTCCAAATTAAATTAGTTAAACGGCTAAACGATATCCGTTCCAAAAGTGTACCAAAATTTTCAAGATTTCAGCGGGGTAAACATTTCTTGACACACCATCAATGCAAACTGGCCTCACTTTCTGATACCATAGACTCTGTCTTGTGATATTAAAGTCTATGATTTCAACACGGAAATAGAACACGCATCAATGGAACGCCTCTTCTTTTCTTCTTAATTTATCGCCTGGCTGAATTTTTTTAAAGACGGAATCATCTAAATTCTAAATGAACTGATGATTATGCGAAGTTTGAAGTCTTTCTTTTTGGATAAACAAAGACAATGAAAAATGGACCATCATTAAAGTTTCTATGGATATGGTTGTGGCGTCAAGCGCATTCCAAAGGATAGGGCCAACTGATTCAAAACCTCATTTAAGGAACAAGGAGGTTCGTGCTTGGGGCACACTGAGGAGACCCTGGGTTGTTGACCGAAGTCATGGCCGACCAGGGATATAGCTAAGTGGGTGGAATAGCTCTGAAAGTAAGATGGAGTGGCACCATAAAGAGAGAGTGCAACCGCTCTCAATACACGAAACTCAACTCGAGCAGGATAAGGCAGCCAGTGTAGAACAGACATCATATAATCACTAATGAGATCACGTCTTGTGACACCAGCAGTCACCCTGGCTGCTGAACGAAGAACCACGATCTGAAAATAAAAATAGAATTCTGTGAAATTTTCTATAATAAAATGTCGTATAAACTAAAATTACACAGAATTCAGAGTTTCAGAAATGGAATATCTTGTGGTGTTGCATGCAGTGTTTAATCTAGACTCCTGAACTCCGGGGGGAACCGACAAGGCCGAGGGTAAACTGACAAACCGGGGGAAATTCTGCTAGGGGGCTGCTGTTAGTCCATGCAGTATGCCAAAATTTCCGAGAGGAATTTGAAATTTCCGGAGCAAAAGGGCAATTCCCCCCGGAAACTGCCTAGATTAAACACTGGGCGTTGGCTGTCGTTCGTAATTGTGCAATATTTTTTTATGTCAGACTATGAAGATGACTTTTTTCCTCTCTGTACGAATATCGTTTACTTCGGACAAGACAGCGAAAGACCGGAGAAAGCGGAAACAACGACGTCAATACTCAGTAAGCATGACCTGCGTCCAGTTGACAGTCACGCAAATGCGCCTTGAATTCTTGAAAACAATACTAAATAGTAACGTAATAAAAACTGGATCCTAAGTGGCTTTGTAATCATCATGTGCGTGCATTGTAAGCATATCATGTGCTAAAAACAACTATTGTCTGCTGTCTATGCTAAACTGTATCAGTTTTGAAATTATGTTGAATATTTATGGCCATTGGCTACATGTATCTTAGACAACTGGACAGAACAATAAATCATTCAGGGCCCTTTATTCCACTCTCTCGAAGGAACGCACAGTTCATTTTGATGAAAGGTCGGGGGCTTAACCCCAGCCCTTCCGGGAGAGAACGAATTCTCCACTGGAAATCGAAATTGTTGACCGTTCGACCAGCTCCAATGATTGTCGAAAAGTTAGTCTGATAATAATAGTCCGATAACAACAAAACTCTTTGAAAACTGACTCATTGCCTGAAGGTATCGCGAAGAGACACTTCGACGGAGCTGCATTGAACGCTTTTCCTTGACTCGAGTGAAATGGCAACAAATACCCAAAGGGAACATTTTCTGCCAGTGATTCAATCTGCGATCATAATTTTCTCAGTTGCTGTGTTTAAATATCGACCAAGACCGACCATGCTCTATATGTCATCTATTGTATATGCAGCGATCCAACAATATCTACTCGGGCCTGCAAATTTGCTTGCTATTGTCATCACCGTTCCAAATATGTCGAAGCCGTATTGGACTTAGTTACTGGCGCCGCCAAAATGCCTATTCACAAGATCTTTCCACTAACATTTAGCAAATCGAGTATATATTAAATATATTGTATATATATATATATATATATATATATATATATATATATATATATATATATTTGTCACATGAGAAAGCCCAATACTATGGAATGCGTTACCAGAGGAAGTGACTAAAGCGACCCCTGCAGACCTGTTTGCAAAGAAACTAAAGACGTACTTATTCAATATCTTCTTTAAGTGTACCCTGTAAAGTGCTCTTAACTTTGGCCTTCGCGGGAGTTTGTCTCTTTACGTATAAGAGCGACATTTGATATACGTTTACATGACAAGAATAAGCAGCTACCGCGGTACTACACTCGAAGCGCTATATAAATTCACGAGAGTTTACTTGCCTACAATTGCAGGAGCAATCAGGAAAGCGTCTCCTGTCATCGTCGGCAGTCTGCTCGTCATGCTAACGGCACTGACGCTGAGCATTCTGGGATCTAGCAAGAGAGACGTCCGCACTCTTATGGCCGCCATTTTGTACATCTGCGCCGGTCAAGTCATCACAATACGTTTCTTTCTTTAAAAATTGTCAAATTTGCATGTAAATCTGTAATTGCTCGTTTGTGTAATTCATTCGGTTATTTAAGCTGTACTAGCCCAACCAACTAATTATGTTTCTAAACTTTAGCGAGATTTATAAATTTTATACATTGTTGCCTCTTACGAATTTAAAGGCAATCACTCGCTTATTAAAGTTATTAAATATCCAGTTGTCCAAGTACACTAGTACAGTCCTTTATTCCAGTGTTGTTGCTTCTGATTTTGGCAACACAATGATGCCCAGTATATCTTGATTATGACGCTACACTGTAGAGATTTAGTTTGTTGACTAGTAGCCTAAAACACAAATCAAAGAAGAAGCAAGACGCAGAGAGGAATGAAAACAATGGAGCCCTGAACCTGTCCCAGGACAGAGAACATGATGATGATGAGCCTAAAGCAATATAAACATAACACATTAACAAAACGTATCTTTGAACTTTCGAATAGCTTGTGTAAACATGGGTCTCCGTACTATCATAAGCCTTTATGGGGTAGTCCATAAATGACGTAACGCGATTTTGGCACCTTTTTAACCCCATCCTCCTACTTAACGCGACGTAACAAAAAGTCAGACCCCCTAAAATATGACGTAACAATGGGCCGACTCCCCCCTCTTTTCGTCATCCGAAAAGTCTTGACAAGCAAAAAAGGTCATTCATCCTTCTATTTTCCCTCTCCAAACATACTGACAAGCAAAAAAGGTCATCTTTGTATTTTCCCTCTACAAATACCCTGACAAGAAAAAAACAAGCAAAAAATAAAAAAGGTCGTCACTTAAAAATTGTGTTGCGTTACGTCACATTTACGGAAACCCCCTCCTCTCGTCACACTTCGTAACAAATGTCCGGACCCCTCCCCTAGGCACGTTACGTCATTTGTGGACAAGCCCTATCCGAGAGCGATGATTATAAAGAATTGCTTTCATTTTTCGTATTAAAAGACTACAGGCCTACTGATTCGACGACATTTCACGTGAAATAATATTAAAAACAACTTATTAATAAGGATTCCCATACAATTGTAATTGTACCGTCATGGCACAACACAACTTGGACGAACATTGAAGTTGAAATTAAATCTAGGACTAAGGTCGAGAATGTTGCTTGGTCAGGAGGCCTTGAGTCTCACAAATCAACAGTTTGCATGAATGAAAATGTTTGTTATAGACATGTTTATTTGCCTGGATGCCCATTGAAAACAGAAAGAAGAGTTAAGAGAGAGAGAGAGAGAGAGAGAGAGAGAGAGAGAGAGAGAGAGAGGAAAACGCAATGGTTCAAACACTGAACCCTGCGGCAGTGATGTTAATCCTTGTCCTGGTCCTTGTCCTTAAGGACTCCTTAAGGACCAATTTGAAGTCCTTGTCCTTGTCCTCGTCCTTGGGGAGTCAGTCCTCGTCCTTATCCTCGTCCTTGGGGGTTCGGTCCTTGTTCTAGGCTTATCCTCGTTCTTGCAGATCGGTCCTTGTCCTGGTCCTTGCAACTTAGTCCTTGAAAAGTCCTTATAAGGACCAAATTACTTGTATGCCATTTTCAATTGTACTGATAATTATGTTCCAAGATAAAAGTAGTATGTGGATTTATATTTTGGCTACATACTTGCGTTGAGTTAGTAAGAGTTACTCTAAATGTTTAGTCATTGTTTCCTTTATAATACCAGTTGATTCTTTAGCAGAATTCTTTGTTTCCCTGCGACATCGGCTCCAGTTGAACGAGTGTTTTCGCAAAGTGGTCTCATAATTAGACCTCACCCTGTGTGCATGACTGATCAGCTTCTGGAAACACTTTTTCATTTATTATTATTATTATTATTATTATTATTATTATTATTATTATTATTATTATTATTATTATTATTATTATTATTAAACTTGACAATTTCTTAAGCGCAGTAACATAGCTAGGTGGCTAAAGTCAAAGGCGCATTTGAAATACAGCATTGCTGTTGACTACATTATGTTTTTTTTATTTGCTTTTCTAATTTTGTGATTCGAATTGAAATTGTGTTTTTTTTTCCTATCCGACTTTTTTGTCTGACAGAGGTTGGTCCTTGTCCTTGTCTTTGATCCTTGTCCTTGGGGGTCAGTCCTTGTGGTCCTTGTGCTTGCGGGGTAAGTCCTCGTCCTTGTCCTCGTCCTTGGTGGGTCGGTCCTCGTCCTTATCCTCGTCCTTGGGGGTTCGGTCCTTGTCCTTATCCTCGTTCTTGGGGAGTCGGTCCTTGTCCTTATCCTCGTCCTTGGGGGGTCGGTCCTTGTTAACATCACTGCCCTGCGGTACTCCACTAACTTCCACTAAGTAATAAATCTTGCCCATTCCAAATGGATTCCCTTATGCCAACCTTTTGTCTTCTTCCTCCAAAAAATATTTTGATCCAACTGAGAATATTCCCTCCTCATCCACAGGACTTACATTTGGCAGTCGGTCTTCTATGGGTCGTCTGACTGAATATGATACATGTATAATGCAGAGATTGTGCCTGGCAATTGCAGCAGATAAGCAGTTCGCTTCTCTGTGATTCGCGATGCGTTCTTGTTTCAGCTCTTTCTCTGGCCATCGGCGTCATCTTCTACATCTCGGCCGTCAACGACGAAGTCTCCCACCGCAACAAATCGATCACAACGGCCGAGCGAGACGGGTTCTCCTACCGCTACGGATGGGCTTTCTTCTTCGCCGGAACATCGTTCATGTGCTCCATGGCAGCCGCCGTCAACAACATATCACTCTACTTACGAAGAGCGTCCAACAACAACGAACCGACGACAGTCAAACGAGATATACTTCTATCGAACAGGAACATCGCGACACCGGTTTAGCCGCTGCTCAAGTCCAACGGCCCGATATCCATTGGTGTTAATATTTCGGTCCTATTGGTCTATATTCACTGCTTGCGATGTTGAACAATGTGCCGCCGTCCCATGAAGCAGTCAGTCGTGGCTAGAGAAGAACTCCAGTTGATGAGAAACGCTGAAATTCTCTAGCATTGTATCAGTCCAAGATAGTATATGGCGTTCGACCATCAGCCTTGAAATTATGCCAAACTTGGAAGTCAAATAAAACGAAAGAGGGCAGCTGACTTATTATACTTGTTGGTCCCCGCATCAGAACTGCCTACGCGTAGCTATAAAAAAATCTGAACCGAATTGTTGCTGAAATATGCTTGCAGAGATATTTTAGAGTTGTGTGAAGATTACCTTTGCCATTCCTATTCTTGATTAGATGTCCTTTCACTCTTTCCATCACTTGTGGAAATGCTTCCTAGATATTTGAACTGTGTTACTACATCTGTTTTATTTCTAACAACTATTTTGTAGTCTACACCTAGTAATCTCTTTGTTTGTCATTGCTATGCAGCACGTCTTTCAGGGATATTAAAAAGGACTCAACCTTCAAGGTCAGGACCAGGACCAATGACAAAAACCTCAAGGCCAGAACCAGGACCAGGACCAAGGACTCAAACCACAAGGTCAGGTCCAGGACAAAAGACTCAGCCCATAAGACCTGGACCAATAACTCAACCCTCAAGGCCAGGACCAAGGACTTGACTATACTATTTAAATTGTAATTTAGTGCTAAGATTTATAGGCACATTCCTAGCATAGAATGCAAAGTAAAGGATTGAAACGCAAAAGGGTAAGAAGCAGCATTGCCGTTAATGAATGTATGAATACTAACACCGAGAATAGGTGCACTACTAATTATTTTAGCGATAAAACATGGCAGCTCATATTTTTTGCAAACGTGCCCTACCGCTAGGTTGGTTTTCGCAAGGTGGCGCCCCTACACTTCGGAGCTTGAATGAAAAACTTAAATGGCTGCAATCAGGATATAATAACGCAGAAGAGACCAAATTTCATTCATTCTGACTCAGTGGGTTGTGAAAATATTTACAATGAAACAGGTTGGCACCGGTTTTATTAGCTCGCCGTGTAATATATAATATGCATATGCTGCTCTGCGTGTCATGTGGTAACATTACGCCCCATAAGGGTACCATAAACATAGACCGCAACATATAATAAATATATCTTGAATGAGCTTTTATTCGCAAGGCCTACAGCTATAGAACATTAAATTAACACAACAATGTTTCATGGTCCAAGTCACTGACCGATTTCAATGACAAATCAAAGATTCAACCTTCAAGGCCAGGACCAGGACGAAGTGCTCAACCCTCAAGGCCAGAACCAGGACCAAGAACTTGCAACTTGTCTTTAAGGCCAGGACCAAGGTCAAGAACTAACGTCCCTGACGTCTTTTTGTATATCTATTCTGGTGATGCTTTGGTTTCCAGAAATACTTCGGAATTTCTATCAATGCCTGTCCAAACATTATTTTGCTCGAGCCGATTTTGCATTTTCCCTCAAAAGATGTTCACGACCATCCACAACTCCAAGTGAACCGATAAACTATAGAGCATTGGGTTTCACTTGTATCTAGTATACTGTATAGCTCGCAAATTTCTGGAAAATAGAAATGAAAAATTATTATTATTTCCGGATTTCAAATACAACCGACATGGGTTTATTGAAGACGATCATGCTTGAAAATGTACAGTAATAGGCTCTTTATCAGAGAGTGTGACACAGTATTAAAGGAAAACAGTTGATCATCGGAATTTCCACTTGGAGGGGGGTTATGGAGGGTTCGCCCTCTATTCTGACTGTGATCGGTAGCGTGATTCGAGAATAAGCGTTGAATAACTTAGGTGGGGTTGTGTAGTATATGAGATGATAGAAGAGAACGCATGACAGTTCTGAGCGCTACAGGGTGGGAGCGTCTTTGCTCGTCAAGACATTTTGACTTTTTGTCAAAAATTGTCAATGTGCCTCCCCTATCTATTCCGGAATCCTGGCTACTCCACTGCAGTGATGCAACATACTCTACTTTCTCAATATATAAGATGGTAATGTGACGAATTGGCTGATTGGCTGAAATCAATATTTATACCGTTACCAAAGAAAGGAGACAAAAACGAATGCACGAATTATAGAACTATAGCCCTGATATCACACATTAGTAAGATATTGCTACGAGTCATTTTGGAAAGGATAGACAACAAAATGGAGGAGGAGATTGCAATAGAGCAAGCAGGCTTCAGAAAAGGACGTGGCACAAGGGATCACATAACAAATTTAAGAATAATAATGGAAAAGGCAAAAGAATTCCAGCAGCCACTGTACATCTGCTTTATAGACTATACAAAAGCATTTGACTCTGTACCTCATGAAAAATTATGGTATATAATGTTGGAGATGGGCTTTCCGGCACATCTGGTTCAACTACTAACAAATTTGTACAAAAACCAAAAAGGTGCCATACGAATAATGGGAACAGTCACAGAATGGTTCAAAATAAAAAAGGGCGTGAGACAAGGTTGTATAATATCCCCACGTCTGTTTAATATAATAGCAGAAATGATAATGCGTGTGGCTTTGGAAGGATTCAAAGGGGGATGCAAAGTTGGTGGACTAACCATTAATAATCTAAGGTATGCAGACGATGTGGTTTTGCTGGCATCGAGTGCACAGGAATTTCAAGAACTAGTAAGCAGAGTGGAACAAGCGAGTGCGAAATATGGGCTTCAAATAAATGTAAATAAATCAAAAGTAATGACAACTAACGGAGACAAAGTTTCCATCAGAGTAGATCAGAAGGTAATGGAACAAGTGGGAAAGTTTACATATCTTGGCACAATTATATCAGAAGACTGCTCCCTAGAGGAAGAAATAAAGGCCAGATTGACAAAAGGAAGGGTTGCCATCAGAAAAATGAAGAACATTTGGAAAGACAATAATATCAGCATGAGAACAAAGAAGAGGATAATCGAGAGTGTTGCATGGAGTACCGCATCATATGGATGTGAAAGTTGGACTCTGAAAAGAAAAATACAGAGAAGAATAGAAGCTTTTGAAATGCACTCATTACGTACCATGCAAAGCATAAGCTGGAGAGATAGGAAAACCAATGAGGAGGTTTTGATAATGTCAGGCACGGAAAGACGTTTCCTCAACATGTGCAAAAGAAGGAAGCTGCAATACTTCGGACACGTACAGCGGAACAGCGACACTAGGTCAACATTGGAGAGGACAATCCAACAAGGAATGATGTCGGGAACTAGACGAAGAGGGCGACCAGGGAGACGATGGGCGGATGACGTGGAAGAGTGGACAGGAATGAAAATGTCAGCAGCAGTCAAGAAGACAGAAGATCGACATGGTTGGAGGAAAGAAATTCATGCTGTCACCTTAACTTCAGTTCATGAAGGAACAAGGAGAAGATGATGATGATGAATGTGACGAAAGTACCAGGGACTACAAGGTACTCTCTGAATGCCTGATTTCAAGCGTATATTTAACCATATTAGAACTTGCCCACGATGCAGCCTTCCTCAACATTTTGATACAGACCTACCCTAATAAATGCATTTACGGTCTGACTAAATGATCTTGCCACCACCCTGATGACTTGATTTTCATAAATCGGACTTCTTTTCGATATTTACTTCTTCCAGATTTGGATTTCTCCTCTCCTCTCTCTAGTGATGATTCTATATGCACTTCTAGCAATCAGGAAAATCGCTTTTTAACTGGGTAAAATGCAGCTGAATCAAGATAGAAATTCTGAATTGTGCAATCATTGTATATTTCCCAAGGGGAACTTTTGAAAGAGACAAGTGCAAGTGCATTCTGATTTCTCAAATAAAAAGCAAATGACGTGCTGATAGTATGCCAATTATGTCAAAAACACAAGACAGACAACATTAAGTCGACAATGTGCCGAATTCGTCGTGTTCGTAGAAATTTTAACACTGCAATGTCTTCAAAAGTAATGCTTGTCTAATAATTTCATGATATAAACAGTCGCCTTACGAACTTCCAATTGGGCATCAACCATGTAAAAATGCTTAGGCACAAAAGCAAGAGAATTTCATATTATCTTCTTAAGTAGAACCTCTTTTTTCAAAAGAATAGCAGACTAATAGGAAGCGATGAACGTCAGAGTTCTTGATGCTGTGATTATACGAAATGCGTGCGTTGGTAAAGCTGCAAAGTGACTTGAAGATGAATCCAGATAGCGAATAGTCAGATACAATAGAACCAGTGTATTTGCAGTATCTCAAGAAACGTGCAATTCACATAAACTTTTCGAAGCTGTTGAATATCGTCATTGAATGACGCTCAAATCTTCTGTTTCTGTTGATCACAAATTCAGTCTGCAGAAGACGGAGCCAGTGACACCATAATTAGTGGTCCAAATCCAATATGCATCCGACCGCATCCTATCTTGAGCTATACTTGGTCCTGTCTGGTGTGCTGGAGGCCAAAGTGAGTCGTCGAAACCAACGCTCTGCCATCCGGTCACACGAACGTCTGTGCATTTCCAAGAAGAGTTTGTGAGAACGTAACCATCGTCTGTCTGAGCCAAAATTCCACCGTAGGCATACTATTATTTCCTTCCACGGCAATTACTTTTGTCGTGCAGACAAGATTGACTAAATCGGGAGGATAGAAAGGCTTACCGACGTCATAATACAGGTCACTGTAAGTAAGATTATATACTTCTGAGCCATCGTAATATAGTTTGTATTTGTCATCAGCATTGATTTTCAGAATTCTATTCTTTGACAGAATTGCTACAACATAAGAAATTCTAACTCAATAAATCCTGCACCAAATCGGACATTTCATATTAATAAAATCCAAATAACACCCCGCATAGGCTTATGTGCGAATTATTTGGTCATCAACAAAAAGTGTGGAATATAAATCATTGCAATGAAACATTTGCTTCCAATATTGCCCATAAGATTCATTTCATATGAGCCGGAGTTGCACACGGGTTTGCGTTTCTTCGAATCAAGAAAATAAGTGACACAATCTGGAACAACTGATTTATGGCAACAAAGTGCATGCCCTATAGCATTTTTCATCAATCATCGTGATCCGTGATGCAATAAAAGTATTACATAATATTGAATACTAATTCAGACTAACTACATTGTGGTCCATTAAATTCCGCGCCCTTTTCACTTTGGCTATACTGTGTCAGAATTTGACCAATTTTGGTAAAGCTCGGTAGAAATGTAGGTGAAAGAATCCCTAACACACCTATATGTTCAGGTTGTTTGCAACATATGTTATTTGTAACAGGTGTATCGCCTGTATGTCACGAAACAAGGCATAGCGTAATTAGGCCTATCCATTTGCACGGTATAAATTTGGCAATAGTAATCTAAGTGAGCGGGAGGCAGGTGGCATCTCCTGCAGCAGAACTTCACGTGAAGACCTGACACAATCTTTTAGTGAAGAAGTTTGAAACCAACTTCTGCTGACGAGCAGTGGCGGCTCCACCGGGGGGGCAGGGAGGGCCCGTGCCCCCTATTGAGTGCCTGCCCCCCAGTGGCCCCCCAGTTGGGACCCTATACTTAATGCTACATACATTAAACAACAAATGGTTGCCCCCCCCATGATTAGAAGTTGCCACCCCAACGGCCCCCCACTTGCCAAATCCTACAGCCACCACTGCTGACGAGCAGGAATTTTCCTACACCCCAGCAGAGACTACACCCCCGGATTGTACCAACACCCCTGCTCCTACAGCCCCTTCCCAGGGGTGTTGGCTATCACCAAAACAGATGATGTTAAAACTATTCATTTAAAATTCTAAAATGTCATCCATTTTCAGATTTACTCATGTAGTCAAGGTCAACGTCATCCTACTGGGATAGTTTTAGTATTCACCATTCATTGTCGTGATTGTCTTTGGAAGTTTTAGAAATTCGATGATTCTGGGAGCCGTGTAGTGCACTTGTCTTTCATTGACACCCCCTGCAATTATGGAACAACCCCGAACGCAGATTTAATGGGAAAATGCCTGCTCATTAGGAGTTGTGCAGCAACTCTTATGATCGCGTGAAGCGAGATAGACAAGTGAGAAACGTGACCAGACAACTCCTGCGCACGGCACTTCGTTAGGCCCATCAAATGCAGATCATAGAAAATAATGCACCGAAAAGAATTCTTCACAGCGGCACCACCAGTTAGCTTGCACAATGACCGAAATTACGCTCCGATTGCAGTCAAGTAACGCGACATTACAGATGAGAGACTGCTTCGCACACGACCAACGTTCAGGGAGTCAGCAATGGTTTCCATTGTTGTATCCAAACAGGGCTGCGCCAGTCCCATCTTCATTGAGCCGGAAATCAAGGTAAACAACGTCTACTACCGTGATGTGCTGCATCAGGAGATGCTTCTTGCCATCCACTCGCTATGCTTTTCCCGTCTATTCGCATTTACCGTAAACATGATGGTCACTGCAGCCTAATTAATACCGCGTATAAATGAACAATTACGAAATGCTTTGCTTCGTGACATAGGCCTACAATTGCTACAAAAACATGTTGCAGACAACCTGAGCAAAGGCGTGTTGGGGGTTCTTTAACCTACATTCTTGCCGAGTTTTATCAAGACTGGTCAAAATTTGACAAGGTTATGATCAAAATAAATAGGGTACAGAATTTATTGGACCACAGTGTATATGTTAAAGTGTATTAGGCCCTATACGAAATTGCATGCAAAAATTGTATCAAATACAAATACATTTTGACAATCAAGATTTACTTGAATAAAATGAGGAGTGGCAGAATTTAAAACCTCGGACACCCTGTTGCTGGAATCATCGCACGTGAAAAATGACCAGAGATGAACAAAAGATTATGGCATCTTAGCTACCGAAATTCAATTTATAAATCACAACTTAGAGATAAGTGTAAGTGAGGCGTTCTAAGTTAGAACGCCCACCCATATGCCCACACTGGTATCCCCTCATATCCTTCTTGCGGATGATTTTTCACCAGTTGTCTAGTATATTTGAGGCCATATGTACAATGGTATTTCTAAAATCAAAGCCAGAAATTTCAGATTATCCAGAATTCCGTGTCTAGTCCATAACTAAAAATCCCATGCATGCATTATCACGCTAAACCCACTTGCAAGTGGTTGCATTGAGTTCTCTTTAAACAGAAAATCAGTTCTATTCTTCTACCTGTTGAATTTTTCACATCAATAAAATTCTTAATTTCTAGCTTTACTTACTTAACATCTCCTACTATGATTATATGCTTGATATTGGTTTGATATTATCATTAGCTTTCCTTGTGATATTATATAGGCCTACTATTAATTTGTGTAATATGGTAATCTATGGCAGGGGTGGGCAAACTACGACCTGCGGGCCGCCACTGGATTCCATGCGGCCCCCGAGACCATTTATAGAAACATGCACACGACTGGTAGAAAGTGAGATAATGTGAAATTATTTTATAGGAGCGTGACACTTTTAAGAATCTTAGAAAGGGTTGGCAGCGCCCGAGGCAAAAGAATGATCGCGCTTCAAACTTCTCCCCAAAATGTCTTGACAAACAAAAAATTCGGAAAAGGTACTTAAAACTCATTATCCCCACTTCATATTACTACACTCAAAAAAATAATCCCTCAAAAGTTGAGGGAAGTAATTCCCTAAACTAAAGTTTACGGAATTTTCCCTAACACTTGAGAGAAATTTCCGTAAGCGTTAGGAAATAATCCCTCAAAAGTTGAGGGAAGTAATTCCCTAAACTAAAGTTTACGGAATCATATCATACCGCCACCTCGTGATTGGCTACGTGAATGCGTTTTATCAGTGTATTGTAGTTTTGTAAAGGTTTGATTGTATTTGAAAGTGTTTTAGGCTGACAGCTTCCAGTTTTCTATTGTATCAAGCATATTGACTTATCAGTGACAGTCGAGTATTCTAGCAATGAACTGTAGTTTTAATTATAATTGTAGGCAGAATTTATCGTTATTCCATATACACACACCACTGTATTGGCATATCCATTTGGATAAGTTCGTAATGTTTTATGATTGCTACCTTTACATTATTGAATGTTAAGTTTGCTGAACAGTCATTTTTACTAAATATTACCGTCTGTATGTACTTGTGTATTTTTGAGGCATTATTTTAAATTTGTACGTTATTATTATTATTATTATTATTATTATTATTATTATTATTATTATTATTATTATTATTATTATTATTATTATTATTATTATTATTATTATTCCAGGATAATTTATATAGTGCTGTACGCATGGTTTAAAATCCAAAATCAAAAGCGGGTGAATTCATTCACTCGGAATTGGCCTCTAAGAGAATTTTCCCTAATTTTTCTCTAAAACTTAGAATGAGGGATTCGTTCACTCACTAACATATATTCGAGTGAATGAATTCCCTCAATGAATACGGATTAATTTGAATAATTCCCTCACTTTGTGTTTGAGTGAATTCATTCACTCAAAGTTGTATTCCCTCAAAGTGAGGGAATATTCTGTACAGCTATAGGAGACGGATTATTCCCTCACACATTCCGTTACCGGTAACGGATTATTTTTTTGAGTGTAACATTTTGACTTTTGTATGCGCGGCCCGCCTAATATAGTACTAGGTTTCATGCGCCCTTTAAAGAAAAAAATTTGCCGATCTCTGATCTAGGGTTAAAAGAGCGCATCATCATAATTGTCGTCGTCATCAAAGAAACTTTGGTCCAGACACACTGGAAAATAAACTGTCTTAAAGTAATTCTCTTGCCTTGACGTTCCAAGCGTTGGGAAGGACCATATTCACTATCCTGTTAACAGAACAGCAAATAATTCATATTGATGGTAATACAAAACATCTACTAAATACATTGATTTTGTAGATACTACCCCTGCCTCAACGAAATCTTTTCACATTACAACTTGCCATATGACATGAGCCATGTGAGGTGCGAGAATCTCTGCATTAGTTCGGCTTGAAGTCTGATCATGTGAACTTTCTCATGAACTTCGCGCTTCGCTCGTTTGCATAATATCATTTTTAACAGCAATTAAAATTTGATTAGACATTGAATATTAATTATTATTATTGGCTTTAGAATGACAGAACAGAAGCAATATGAAATAAAATTGAAATATGAACAAGCAAAGATCCAACACAAGTCATCATGTTGAGTGCCAATAGGCCTAATTGCTAAATCGAAAGTATGATGATATACACAATATCTTAAAATCTGTATAGGCCTAAGGTTTTTTCTATAGACTTTACCGTAAAGACTCTGCAAGAATCCACTGTTTGAAAACTTCCATTTGAATAGCACATTACTAATTCACAGGTCATGTTATCATAAACGTTAAACATGACACAGCCCAACATTCCAAGGCATAACATGGCGCATTCGGTTTTGGTGGTCTTCGGACGTGACTGTGTTGGTGATGCAACAGCACACATGATCCTTTCGTATTCATTTCGAACGGCAACGTAGTGCTTACTTTTACCAGTAACTCTCAGCTCATTATCAACAGGCAATATTAGCAACATCAGGATACAAACTGCCTTTAAACTGCTCAAGATCAGCATGATTTCCGTCGATTCAAGTCTAAAACTGATTAGATCTGTTGAAACTAAAGGCCTACTAAAGAATTCAATTTGCTACAAACTCAAAATTTCACAGAAAATGAATAGTCAATCTCCAATGACGAGCCACATGTGGTTAGAGGCCTATGTATCGATCCCTTGGCTTATAGTCTTTCGCGCTGTTCTATAGCGTGATTCAAAGTGGCTTAGGAGGCATTGCTGCCTGTGTGAAAGCCACCAGGGGCGCTAGCGGGACTTGAACCTCACTCCGTCAGCCTACCGCTCCAGCACGTCATCCAATCTGTCTTCCTCCGCCCCTAGTATTACTGCTCGAAGCGTGACTGCTTACAGCTACGGTCTTGTTCGTCTATCCAAAATAAATTATCGAAAATAAATTATTAGTCACCTCATCATGAATACTGTTGAGAGAGAAAATGATTTGCTTACAGAATATTGTGTAGCATTTATTTTGACCGTGCATCTGACTGCGTTGTCCGCTTCATGATTGCCATTTCACACCAGTAGCCTATTAAAGGTAAAGGTAGGTCCCGTACTCGGGTCCGAGCGTTGGGTTCCGGCGCTCATCTCCTGCCTGGATAATCAGCGACGTAGGTGGTATTATCCATTAATCTTGGGTAGGCTACCATTACTTTCCCCAGACCCACGTTTTACCTCGCAGTTTAACGCTGCTTCTCAGTTCACCACCACCCTCTAGCGAGTAAGGCTGAGTCGACCTTAGGGCTCCTGCGGGAATTGAACCCGCGACCTTCTGCTCCATCGTCCAGCGTTGTTACCACTCATCTAACTTCCCGTCCCGCATCATTATTAGCTTCTGCTTAGCCAACTAATTATTACGGATATTGGCACTCAATTCAAGCCCATTGAACCTCGAATTGACAAGTCTTTGGCTTGAAAACAGAACTACACTAGAACAATAATAGTAAGCTCAGATGGCTCATATATCGACATCTTCAACATCTGATAACGCCTTCGCAAAGGCGCTCCATGAATAAATGCAGTGTTTCAGAAATAAAAAGCTGGAGTAGCAGGCTCAAGCCCCTTTAGCGCCCCTAGTGACCTTCACACCGGCAGTAATGCCTCCTTCTTCTTTAGGTGCTATGTCCAAGGATACTGTAGGTTCGATACTCAAGCGTCGTCACTCCTCTCTATCTTGAGCTATTATCTTCAGGGATGTATAGGCCTACTTGATTTTCCCATAGTGTCAAACGTCCACTTCAGCATCGATGTCCTTGGTCGCCTTTTCTGAGCCTTCCCTTTCATCTTTTCTTCTAGTATGTCTCTTACTAGGCATGATTCTTCTCTCACAACACGCCCTAAGCCTACCCCCTTCTTTTGTCTAGTACGAATAGTGTTTATTAGACTTTTCTTCTCTCCTATCATCTTCCAGACTTCTTCGTTGGTTATTTTTCTGTCCAGTTGCTTTTTCCATTCTTCGCCCGATCCACATTCGAATGCCTCTAGTCTCCTTATGTCTTCTCTCCTGAGCGTCCAAGTAGGCTATCTGACCCATATAGAGTGTCACTGGCCAGAGCAGTGTTTTAATACCTCCTAAGCCACTTTAAATCACGCTAAGTACTTTCTCGGATTCTATTACTGCAATGCGGGAATATACTATGCGATGTCCGATTACGTTCTTTTGCTTGTCATGACATTTTGGGGAGAAGTTGCGAGTTCAACGGCTCAATCTCTGTCTTTTGGCCTGGGGCCCTGGGCGCTGACAGCCCACGCTACGCCACTGTATCAGAGCACAGCGAACATTGTAACATTCCCCAGGGATATTCTTACAACCCCCTAACACCACCAACATACCCACCACTTGATACCGACACCTCCCCCCCAATTTCAGCTATGGGATGACCTTTATTCGCTTGAAAGACTTTTTTGGGCAGGGGACCCCCAGACTTTACCGACACCCCAAATTGATAATCCTCGAAATGACCCTGCATTACACAGACCACTCAACCTCCACTCCCTGTAAGCGGACATGTAATTGTCTGAAAAATACAATCTGACCGTCCGGGCATTGAACCACGGAACAATAGAACGTCTCCCGATTTCAAAGCTGACGCTCTATCGAGAGAGCAACCGAGGCAGGTGAATATGGTCTTCCCACGAATAGTCTACAGTGCATATCACTGGATCGCGGTAAAATAGGCCGACGCCCGATGGGAAACAAGAAATTCCTTTCGAATAAGTGATTGTTTACAACCACCGTGTTGAATTTGAGTTGTAAGGTTTTGAAGCGCTTATACATTTGTAAGAAATAATCGATTTTGCTGCGCGCACATTGTAGGATACGAGCTGCATAGGGGCCTACACATGAAATGTATATATAACGTCGCGGACCAAGTACAATGAGTTACCGTGCAGTTAATCGATTTTGGCCGTTTAACCCATGTGAGACTAAATTATTAATCTCTAACGTGATCCTGTATTCAAATATCGGCAGCGACAACAACTACTGCTATCACCACCACCACTACAGTGGCACTAACACAAGGACCGTCTAAAGCTATAGGCCTAGTGTATGACAAAGCTAACGCAATTGTAAAACATGCAATTATAAAACATGAAACAACATATTGGTCGCAAGACTGCAGCAGGGCCGCCAAGAGAATTTGCGGGCCTCTGTTGAAAAAATAGTCACGGGCCCCTGACCTGGCAAGTCTGTGAAAAAGTTGATGACATTCCAACCCCCCCCCGCCGTTACCCGTAACAAGCAAGTGTGAAAAAGTGTTGATGACCCTCTTTACTTCTCGCTCCTTTTATCCTTTAAGAAAGGGGATTACTTGATTCCTTTTATCATGATCGACCCGGGCCCTTCCTATTCGAAAAGTCATTTCCCCCATAGCAATAACAACCTGACCCGCCGCCTCATAGATACACTGACCTTTGCCCGGCCGACAAACCACCTTGCCTATAGCTATTTCAAGAAAGATTAAGCGCATAAGAATAAGCAGCTACTGCTGTGCTGCTTTCCGAGACGCTGTATAAGTTTACGAGATTTTTCTTACTTACTTATGATGTAATCATAAAAAACCTGTCTACCTTATATCACTATTAACCCCTCAACCTCCTCGACCTACAGATTCATCATCTTACCTCACTCTGTTACGCCCACTGAATCAGTCATCCCTGAAATTTTGCAACCGTGCCTTCTCATACGCCTCACCTGAACTTTGGAACTCGATCCCAGCTTCCCTCCGCAGACTTGGACACTTTCAAACAATAAAATCTGAGTCCCCATTTCCTATAATTCCCGCAGTATCTCCTCAAGTCTTCAGGTCTAAGCTTAAAAGCTTCCTTTTCCTAAAATCATTTCCTCTATAGCACATGTAACAACCTAGCCTCACTGCCCTTTGGATGTTGACTATTGCCTGGCTGATCATATATCTTCCCCATATCTATTTTAAGAAAGGCTGAGCGCCTAAGAATAATAATAATAATATATATATATATATATATATATATATATATATATATCTTATTATATAATTCTCGATGTCCGTCCGTCCGACGGATACACGGCAGATATTGCAAGACGCTGTTGTCATTGACAACCAAATATTGTTTAATCAAAACTGTATTATCAACGGAGCGTTCAACGAAGCGTCTTAATTGCAGCTTAAACCCCGTCCCCTTGCCTCACCCCATCCATCTCTCAATCGCCGAGGCCCCAACCCATACGCGTCCTGCTCCGCCCTACCCCACACGCCCCAAACCCCGTTCCCCTTCCCTATCCCCATCCCTCTGCAAATCGCCCTGCCCAACACATCCCCGCCCAGACCCCAACCGCCCCGCCCTACCACACAGGCCCCAAACCCCCGTTCCTTCCCTCTTACAACCCTCCTCCCCTCTCACCATCCCTCTCCAAATCGCCCCAGGCCCCAACCCATACCCGCCCCGCCTACCCCACAGGCCCCAAACCTCCGTTCCCATTCCCTCTCACCATCCCTCTCCCAACCCCATATCCTCTCACCATCCCTTTCCCATCGCCCTGACCCCAACCCATCACCGCTCCGCCCTACCACACCGGCCCCAAACCCCGCTCCCAAACCTACGGCCACAAACCCCGTTCCCAAACCTACACAACGCTGCTCCGAAAACCCGTACAACCCACTTTCCTCCTCCCAAACCTCCCTTCCCTCTCACAATGTCCTGCCCCCGTTATTATATATATTTATTCCTTCCTAGCCTCAATACATAATTTTTAAATTTACCCCCTCAAGTGGGGATTAAATTTTCAGACGCCGTCACCGTACTGGGGATATAATTTGTGGAAAAGCGTTCTTCACAGATGATTGCTGTAACGTTTTAAATTTGCTATATCTCAGGCTATATAGGAGCTAAAAACATGAGGTTTGCACCATTGTTTAGATTCCTCTTTCTAACCGCCTGTGCAAAACAAAAAAATTTGGGGGTAGAGTCCACTTTACGCCTAAAATATCACCCTCTCCCCAAACACTTCTTAAAGCCTCTAGAAAAATATTTTCAGCGGTATCCCCACTTTGGTGAGCGGCAAAGTTGTAACTGGATGTCAGAGGGACAAAATAAACCAAAAATTTGAAAATCGGTTGACATTTGGCAAAAATCTATCAATTCTAACCCGATGACCCCAATGTTTGAACATAATTATTATCGGTGAATTTCGCGAAAGTTTTGAATTCTGAGAAAGTTTCCAAATTTGTTTGAATTTGCTATATCTCAGGCTATATAAGAGCTAAGAAGATGAGGTTTGCACCATTGTTTAGCTTTTTTATTCCTCTTTCTGACCTTCCGTGCAAACCAAAAAAAGTGTAGCGTTCACGAGGTTTGCGACAATCAAGTGAAAATGGCTGTTGCTCGGCGAGCAAAAGCAGCACAGCAAACAAGAGAATCAAACACTGCATGTCGTTCGACACTGCCAAATCAGTACACTTACCTTGACTATCAAGTTTCAGAAATTCATGCGAATGGGCGTTAACTCTGTTGAAGGAAAAGGCGGCGAGTTAAGGACAATTAATTGCGCAAAGTGCTATTGCATTTTTGCAAAATCGGGTGGTAAAACAGCTTCCCCGTCATTTTTGACGGGTAGACACCTAGTATATATATAATTCAGATGCGCACTAAGAAATTGACGGGATAGCGCACTTTCATATTATATTACGCTATTGTTCCTTTGGGTAGAAGCTAATGCCATAGAATTTTCAACAAATCAATCCCGCTTTGTTGAAGGTAAATTTACTTCAGTCCCAGCCGCCATTGTTTGAAAGATTGAAAAGCGTTGAATACAAATTTACAATTTGATTATCAAACGCCGCCTAGTCTCAAACAAATCGCCCGTGGCTTCTGCAGTTTTGCATTTGTTAGAAAATTAACAGTTATCTTGACTTTCCTTTGACTTTGTTTTGGCTTTGACGAAGTCCTTTGTTATCTGATTATTATTATTATTATTATTATTATTATTATTATTATTATTATTATTATTATTATTATTATTATCTGTAACAAACGACTTCTTTGTTGTGTTGTAGCGGGACAGTAGGCCTACGCGTGTTATGGACAGAATTACGTGATCGTTTGATGCTGTATTCGCGATAGCAGCAAATAACTTCTATATCGTCATTCGATGGTCAGATGTACGTGACCGCATGACAGTGCATTAATGATCGCTATCCATAATAAGGGCGGAAAGTTAGCAGAATGGTAACAACTTTTGGTGATGGAGCAGGAGGTCGCGGGTTCGAGTCCCGCAGGAGCCCTAAAGGTCGACTCAGCCTTTTCGCGGTGGTAAAATGAGCAGTGGTAAAAATCCCGGCGATAAGTCAAACAGGCAGATATGTAGTACTTGGTGCTTGTACTTGTACTCGAGTTATACTCGAGTACAAATTTTCAGTACTTGTACTTGTACTTGGAGGCCAGGTACTTGTACTTGTACTTGAAGCATTGTGTACTTGCTACATCTCTGCCACTAAGCATTACACAGGCAGCTGCTAGGTTGCTGAAGAATTATGTGGTCTTGTCCATAGACTTTAATCTATGGTCTTGTCTGCCGGTCAGGCAGCGCATTGAAATTAAACACAGCCTAATAAATATTCTGTGGCACAGGCAAACATGAACAAGAACAACATGGCTGACGATGAAGCATCTGAGTGTAAAGTAAGGTAAAGTAAAATCTCGTGGATTTCTATAGCGCCTTGGAAAGCAGCACAACAGTAGCTGCTTATTCTTAGGCGCTCAGCCTTTCTTTAAATAGCTATGCCTATGGGGAAGGTATATTAACAGCCAGGCAATAGTGTAAAGAGTGATAAGTGCCTCGTGTGGTTAAATTTGCATTACTGATTACAAATTTCAGAAAAATAGTCTTAGTGGTAAACGTAAATTTTGTACAAATAAAGTTATAACAGAAAAATGCGGTGCCTCGTCTAACTTCGTGAAACATTTGGAAAGAAAGCACACTGACAGGTTGGCAGAGATTTAGTAGGCTACTTGGTACTTGTACTTGAGTATTACTCGAGTACAAATTTTTAGTACTTGTACTTGAAGGCCAGGTACTTCTACTTATACTTGTACTTGAAGCATTGTGTACTTGCTACATCTCTGCAAACAAGTACGCTACGCGATACACTAGCCCCGTATCCGTGGCATTGCACGCCTGGCTGAGGGCTATAAAGTAAGTAAAGTAAAATCTCGTAAACTTCTACAGCGCCCCGGAAAGCAGCACAGCAGTAGCTGCTTATTCTTATGCACTTAATCTTTCTTGAAATAGCTTTAGGCAGGGTGGTTTGTCGGCCGGGCAAAGGTCAGTGTATCCTTGAGGCGGCGGGTCAGGTTGTTGTTGCTATGGGGGAAATGACTTTTCGAATAGGAAGGTTTTAAGTTTAGACCTAAAGGCTTGAGGAGACAGTGAAGGAATTAAAGGAAATGAGGATTCGGAGCTTATTGTTTGACCATGTCGTAGGCTGCGGAGGGAGGCTGGAGATCAGCGCCGCCTTATGAGCCTGTGAGGCTCGGGAAGGACTTTGAATTTTTTGACTTTGACTATCCATAATAGATCAAGTAGAATATAATATTCATCATAACCATGCTCTCTGTCCTGTTCGTTCAGGGCTCCATTGTTTCCATTCATCTCTGCGTCTTGCTTCTTTGATTTCTGCATAGGTTTTGTGACACTGTGCATCTGTTTTCATCATCCAGTCCAGTAGCATCTTTCTTGGTCTCTCTTTTGTCTTTCTTCCGTATATATTTCCTTCAATTGCTGTTCTGAGTAATGATTCTCCTCTTAGTACGTGTCCAATCCAGTTCCTCTTTTTTTTGATGGTGCTGATTAATGATCTTTGTTCGTCCACCAGCTGTAGTACTTCATCATGTGTTTTCTTTAGAGATGGCAAATAAATATTCATTCATATTCATTCTAACGAATATTGGGCTCCAATGAATATTAACGACTAAGGCTTATTCAAAACATTCGTTATTTCTAACGATTTGCAGCGCCACCTATAGGAGACTACGAACAAGTCAAACATAGGATGGCTTGCTGATTTTCCCGCGCAAGGCAAGTGGTTCCCACACTTGTCGTTTGGACCACCCATGGCCAGAAGCTGTCCCAGTTCCCCGCACCCGCTGATGCTAGCCAGAGCCAGACTATATTTATAAATATAGTCTGGCTTTGTGCTAGCTCACGTGCATGGATCTCCATTATATACTATAGGCCTACTGAATAACAATGAATCTAACGACTCGCACATACTAACGATTTAGCTGAATTACTCATTAACGGTTCAGATCTAACGATTTGCTGAAGTTTGAATACTAGTCAACTGTGGTGCGAAGACGCGATCAGACAGATCGGCTCCTGCAGCTTCGATCCAGCAGTCGGTCCGTACTGTATGTCCCTCCTCCGTTGAAGACAGTGAAGCTTGGAGAGAGGTCCATGTTGCACAGGAATCCCCTCTTGTGGAATGCGCTTTCGGACGATGTTACCAAGGCCACCTCAGCCAAGACTTTCACATGCGAGCTCAAGACATACTTATTTAAGACCTCGTACTGTATAATGTAGCTTTTTGACTGTAAAGTGCTTTTGTCTTTGGCCTTCGTCATGTTTACAGCGCTCCATAAATTGTCATGTATATATAGTCCTTGTTACTGCATACTGTAGCTGTCGAATATCTTTTGTGTCGTTCACTATAGGGCTTATACTGCTATGTAGCGTTATTGTATGTTTTAATAATTAATACTAATTATGAAAGCATATAGATTACATACTGAAACTGTACTATTTTGCGTTTTAATAGTGTATAGATTCATCAAGTTTATATAGTTAGCGTCCGTGGCGGTTCCACGTGACATGGGAGATGAATGGGGTGAGTGGGGATGCATCCCCCACCGGACATTTTTGCTTGTGAAACCGATTTTTTTGGCAAAAAGCCAAGTAAAATTATGGGGAAAACTGCGGATGACCTTTTTTGCTTGTTGACCTATCTTTTTCATAAAAATCTAGTAAAATTAGAGAAAAATTGTAAAATTAAGGAGAAAAATTGCCTTTTTGTCAGCCTTTTCGGCAACATTTATTGATTTTGCCTTCTTTTTCATCCCCACCAACTTCCTATAGATTCATTTCATCCCCACCCCACTAAGAAATCCTGGAACCGGCTAATGAATTTTTTCTAATGAATATTTTCTAACGAATATTTCAAATGAATATATTCAGTTTAACTAATATTCATTTCTAATGATATTTGCCATCTCTAGTTTTTTTTGTCCGTCCACTTGATGTTTTCCATTCTTCTCCATATCCTCATTTCTAATGCTTACAGCTCTTCTCTTTATCTCCTCCTGGCATCTGGAATCTTCTGTTAATAGGCTCCCAAGGTAGCAGAGTTGTGTCACTTGTTCTTGTACTTTTCCATGAACCGTTTTGGTGAATCTAGGTGGATTTTTGCCCTTTGCTATTACCATGATTTTTGCTTTTAGCATGTTTATTTTCATGCCATGTTCTTTTGATGTAGTGTTTAGTTTGTCCATTATTCTTTGTAGTTCTCTTTCACTCCCTGCTAGCATCGCCTAATCGTCTGCAAAACGTATGGCTTGTATCATTTCCCTCAAATGTTTATTCCCATTTTTTCTTCCTCTAGTGCCTCTCTTATTAGTTCCTCAATGTAGATGTTGAATAACAGTGGTGATAGTGGACAGCCCAGAGGCCTAGCAAGGGTATCCGGCACCTGGGGGCAAAGTGTACCGTTGGCGTCCCCAACAACGCTGACGAGCAAAAAAAAGTAATCACTTCGTTCTCTCGGTGCCCCTCTCCTTACACTCCTGATGAGCAAAATAAAGGTCGCCACACTTTCTTCCTATTTATTATGTATTTGACTGTCTAACTTACCCCAAAAACCCGATTTTGGCACCCCCTCACCTCGGCGCCCGGGGGCATATGCCCCCATTGCCCCCCTCTGATACAGCCTTGTCGCGATCCTATTCAGATTTCTCTGGTCTCCAAATTTTCATTCCCAATCCGTATTTGTATTGTTTGTTCCATGTATAATTTCATAATCAGCCTTCTATCCCTCCAATCATTTCCTAGTCTCTTCAATGCTTTAAATAATTTAGGCCATTGCATTCGGTCGAATGCCTTTTCGTAGGCCACAAAACATACATACACATCCTTCCCGCATTCAATGTTTCTTTCACTTATGACCCTCATCACACCGATGGCATCAATATAATATTCAATAAAATTTAATAGAAATAGAATTATGTCTAATGGTTACACGGAAGTCTTATGATATGTGAATGATTAGGTCAGTATGATAGAAACACTAGAATTTTTTATTTAAAACATGGTGCCGAAAACATGTGCTATGTGTATGTTGATGAGCATATAGATCAACTTAGGGAGTTGGATGTTGGATGTAAAATCTAAGGGTTGTATATTAGTATTATTAGTATTATTAGTATTATTATTATTATTGTAAGTTAAGATTTATATAGTAACTTATCCGGTAGCGGACTGAGTGAACACATTACATTGTTACTTATTGACTTGGGAAGTGCAGCTAGTCTGGAGCAACCATATCTTCAGGTACATCTTGAACATGTTGAGTGATGACGAGTTTTGTATAGCAGCAGGCAGACTGTTCCACGCCCTAGTGGCAGTAACTGGGAAGGCACGAGATCTCTCACCAAGGTGAGCCATGTGCGTAGGACGTATAGCGTCTCAGTAGACCTGTTGCGTGTCGGTCGTTTATCCTAAGTAAATGATATTCTGTTGTTGTAATAATTCAGTTATTGCATAGCAGAAGATGCTGGACATTTTTAACAGATATGCTGATGATTTTTAACCCCTTAACTGGGTATTCAACTGTAACTCAATGTAAAATGAACGGATATATCCGGAGTCCCCAGTTAGGGGGTTAATTTTTGATGCTTTGTCCAACGCCACAAGATCTTTGACCTTGAGAATTGGACAGAAATGGAATATCGGATGTTCTCCTATAATGATTGATGGCTGTTATTTGAACTGTTGTGCTTCAATTAGTATGTATCTATGGAGTAACATTATTGCTGCAAAGAGATTCCAGTGTCCTTACGTGTACATATGTATGTAAAGCTAAAATATTTTTGAACATTTGACTGTATTAACTATAGTGACTATTGATTTATTGTAAGTTGTTTTGTTTGTCTGTGCTCATGCATGCTGTTGAGGTAGTGGCACTATGTAAGACTAGCATGAACATGCTAAATAGCTGTATAAATAAATGTTTGTATAAGATTTCTGGCATGCACTTTTGGTAAAATATCACTGAGTTACAAACTATTTTCAAAATTGATCTGGTTGATGTAATTGTTAGAAATTGTTAAGATTTGTAATTTTCTCACAGTAAACATGTGATAAGTGACTTTCCTAATTAAGGTTGTTAACGTTTAACCGATCCTAAGAGCAAGGACCGGTTCTTTTAACCTTGACCGGTTAACCGTAATTTCAATTTGTAAACATCAAAACGCTTTGATGTAGCCACGCAGGACGCCAACATAGGCACCGGCAACATCAAAGCGCCTTGAAGTTGCCGTGCAGGACACCGGTCCCAATAGCAACATCAAAGTGCTTTGATGTAGGCACGACACTAGGCTGCCGCTAACGACCGGTTAACCGGTCTTTTTTTGAGATGGTTTACATCCTTGTGAGTTTGTCATTTGTATGAATTAATTTGTTTTATTCTGATTTCAGATATGCCTGACAAGTGTTGTGTTCCTGGTTGCCATAGCAATTATCGTGGTTATGGAGCCTATGTTTCTGTTTTTAAATTTCCATCAGATCCTGACCGTCGGCAGTTGTGGTTGAAGAAAATTGCTAGAGAGAATTTCACTGTCACCAAGCGCTCAGTAGTTTGTTTAAAACATTTTGAAGACCGGTTTGTTATTACTGAGGATGTTTTTGGGAATATTCGACTGAAGAGAAGTCGTCCAAGGCTGAGTGCTGATGCTTTTCCATCAATCTTTCCAGGCAGTCCAGCATACTTGTCAGCATTAGCTCAGCCAAATCAAACTAATCCAACTGATTGTTGTCAAAGTTCAACCGAACACAGGTGCAGTGAAAATGCTTCCTAGATATTTGAACTGTGTTGCCTGTTTTATTTCTATCCCCCTTTATCGTAATTTGCACCTAGGAATTTCTTTCTTTTTTGTTATTACCATACAGTATGTCTTTTTTGTATTTATTATTCTTTCTTTTCACTCTCTTCTGTTACCCTGTTTAATAGCCTCTCTAGTTTTCTTTCCATATCTGCCATTAGTGTGGTGTCATCTGCATATAATAGGTTATTTATATTCTTTCCTACTATCTTTATTCCTTCTAAGCAGCTATATCACTTGTACCATATCTGAATTTGAACCCACCACCATGGGCTTTGCCATACAATGTGAAGCCGTGACTTTTGCACTAATTTGATACCTTGTTTATTTACAGCATCCACTGTAGCAACTCTGATAGGTTACAGTGACACTTAGGTTTCTTGGGTATCCTTTGAATCTGGATTGTTATTAATTGGGCATCTCCAATTAATGTTTCTTTTTCCCGAAGACTTCCCAGACATATTGTTAAATGGGGAAACGCTTAAGCACATGGATTAGTTCATCTACCTTGGCAGTTTATTAGTATCAGTCAATGACTGTAGTAAAAGACCCATAGGCACATTCGAACTGCAAACAATGCTTTGAAAATCTTAACTCACTGTGGGAAGTCCATTAACAGAACAACTACACTCCAAGTCTTTGATGCATGTGTGTGGTAAACATTGCTGCATGTCTGTGAGACATGGACCTTTAGGAAAGTAGACAACATGAATTTAAATAAAGGGCTGTTGGTAAATGATTGGAATGAGATGGAAGGATATGGTGAAGCTCAGCAATATAAAACAAATTCTTAACCTAACCATAGTAGTACTAGTAGATAGAAGCTGTAGTGGCACAGTAGTAGACAAGGAAGGGGAAATTCATTTTTGAAGGATTAATTACATTGAGGAAATTTGTATTTGAAAATTTGACAATCATGTTTTGTTGTGACATATAGTTTAATAAGCTCCCCAGATAAAAAAATTGTTTAGGAATTGATTGAATGACTTTTAGTTGATCATGTCATGTTGTGGTTTTCTAGTCAAGATAACACTGCAAAACTAACAGCTGAAGAAGCAGGAGGGTCTGATGTTGATTGTGAAGCATTAGCAGAGAAAAATGGAGATTCTCTCATTGCGGGTGAAATGAAAGATTCTGCCAATGATGGAACATTGGGAGATGTTCATTCAAATAAAGTTACAGAACATACTGGTATAGAATCTCAGGGAATTCTTATGCAAGAAGAGAAATGCCAGTGCACATTCTGTGGGAAGGTATTCACCGAGAGTAAGAATTTGAAGATTCACGAGAAGATTCATGCTGTTCCAATCCTCTGCATGCATTGTGGGAAGGAATTTGTCAGCAACTTGAATCTTAAAACTCACTTGAGACTTTACTGTGAGAAGATACCTATTGAGTGCATTTTATGCAAGAAGGTATTTAACAAGTGGTCTAGTTTTGAAAGTCATAAAAGCACTCACTGGAATGAACAATTATTTCCGTGTTTATATTGTGATCATATTTTTATGAATATTTCACAAATGGAGAGTCACAAAAGAATTCACTTTGAACCTAAAGTCCCTAAAATCAAATCCAAGTCTTTCCTTTGCAGGTTTTGTGGCAAGAGCTTTACTGCAAATTTTAAAGTAAAGAGGCATGAAAATATTCACTTGGGAGTAAAACCATATCAATGCAATATGTGTAACTGGGCATTTACTACACAAGATGCTCTAAAAATTCATTCCAGAATTCACAGTGGTGAAAAACCTTTTTTGTGCAAAGTATGTGGCAAATCATTTCGTCAAGGGCAGAAACTAAAGATTCACGAGAGATTGCACACTGGTGAAAGACCTTATCTTTGCAAATTCTGTGGCAAGGATTTTGTTCAAAGCAATACCTTGAAAAATCATGAGATAATTCATACTGGAGAAAAACCGTTTAAGTGCAAATTATGTGGTAAATCTTTTGGACAGAATTCTCAGTTAAAAAAACATGAGAGATTACACTGTGGCAAAGAGCTATTTCACCAGGCATTGCATTCAGGTCAGAAGCGTTTTCAGTGCAAAGTCTGTGATAAGTTCTTCAGCCTTAATGTGCAGTTAAGGGTTCATGAGAGATTGCACACTTGGAGATTCAACTGCAATATTTGTGGTAGAGACTTTACTTGCAAGAATTCTCTCAAAGAGCATTGGAGAATTCATACCGGAGAAAGACCGTTTCAATGCAAATTCTGTGGTAAAACATTTAGGACGAATTCAACAGTAAAAATTCATGAAAGAATTCACACTGGTGACAAACCATACCATTGCAAATTTTGTGGCAAAAACTTTAGTGAGAAGACGAAAGTCAACCGACATGAGAGAATTCATACAGGTGAAAAACCCTTTCAGTGTCAAGTTTGTGGCAAGTCTTTTAGCATTATGGGTAATTTAAGAGCTCATGAAAATATCCATACTGGGGAAAATCCATATCATTGTAAATTTTGTAACAAGTCATTTGCTAGAAGGGACAAATTGATTCTTCATGAAAGAGTTCACAGTGGAGAAAGAGTATTTCATTGCAAAAAGTGTGGAAAGGTATTTTCCAGCAAACATAGCCAAGACAAGCATGAACAAAAGCACTGCGGTGTTCAGCCATTGAACGTGTTAACTGAAGTTTTGCAGGAGAAATAGATAAGGAGATTATCTTCATCACAGTACTGTGTGTCAGACATCTTGAGTTGAAAAGTTGTCACTTAAAATTGCATAAGCGTGGTTTTAAACAAGAGAAATAATCTGTAATCTTCAGGGCAGTGGCGTGCCTAGAGTGGTGGACTCCCGGAGCCAAGTTCAATTTGGACGCCCTCGCCATCTCGGTGTTAGTCAAAAAGCAAAAGACTGGTGGCCGAGATAATTTGCATGCCCATATTTGGTGTAGATGCCCGGGACCAAATTGGTCATTTGTATGGTTCATGTGAAAACTTTATGGTGAAAAAAGGTTTCCGAGTCAGTTTGGGTGTCTAGCTAGTGGATTATACCCACGGCTACTGCCCCACTTCCCTCTGCACGCCACTGGTGAGGGATAGCTAATAAATTACATTGATATCCAGTGGCGTAGCATGACTTTCGGGTGCTCAGAGGGCATCTTTGATATGGGGGCCTCTAAATGATATGGGGGCCCCTAAAGGATATGGGGGCCCCTAAAGGATATGGCGGCCCCTATAGGCTAACATAGATTGCGTAGTTCTAAAAATAAGGTTTACGCGGGAAATTACTCCCTAATTCAATAATTACTCACTTTGTAGCAGTAATATTGAAAAGGTAGTAAAATGTAAAAATAAATCATTCTTTAGTAAGTTGCAACCACTCTTTGGGGGCCCCTTCTTCCGGGACCCGGGGGGCTTTCTGCAAATTTCCCCTCCCCTCCTACGTTACGCCACTGTTGATATCATTATCAGGTTTTAATCTACTATGGTTTTGTAAATTTCTATATAATTATGATATTCTTAAAGATTGTGTGGAAGTTTTGACCTGTATATAAATTTTGATCCGGGGTCTCAAGCTGGCGTCTCTTAGGCCACTTGTGGTGCATGATGCATTTTTGAATTTTAAAAAGAAGACAATTTATTCGTGATTTCCTAAAACTTACTACACTGTAATCGTTCTCTCGCCATCTTTGACCGTTCGCACCATCTTAATTGCGCATTAAGAAATTCTTACACGCTTAATTGAGCCGAACTAAGCACGCGACAGTGACACGTCAAAAACCATCCCTCCCCACCTCATTGCTCACCCTTACCCATTGCATCTGATGCTGATACACTGAAGCCTACACAAATGCTAAACTAGAACAATATAGCTATTTTGCGTGTCATCGCAGCAGATACGGCGAGGATCTTCTGTTCGGACCCTGAGAGATAGTGACTGCCAGCCTATATATCAGCGCGATCCACTGAGTCATGTTACGATACTAATCACCGGAAATTTTGTAAAATTGCAAATGCTCGCGAGAGAATTTTAGACACAAAAAACGTGTAAAATTATAACCAACCAGTAGCAGTCTTGCAGAACCAACCATTATACCTGGACTACTTCCCCCCTACCCAAAATATTTTCTCATCAGTTTTTTACGTTTTGTACAAGTGACCCTGGGCGGTCCGACTGCAGCAATTGCTCCAATGTAGCTACACCACTGGCTATGAGACCAGAGGAGAACTAGTTCCGTCTGCTGACGCTGTTTTATACAATTTGAACATACCTGTACACTAGTTCAAAGCATTTCTCTTGCATTAAATATCACATGCAAAGCAAATGCCTAAACACAAGTTTTACAGACCCAAATATATTCAAGCTTTTAGTTAAAGATAGTTCTATGGAGACTATGGGCATGACAATAATTAATTAAAGAGTTCACACTTGAAATTGATGAGATATCGCATTCCCGCAGTGATTTGTATTAATAGGCATACATCTGAGCAATCCTTTGTGCTGCAAAACGATTGCGATTACAATCGTCATTTTTCTTTGATTGCATAGTAAATATAGTACAGTGTATAGTCGGTCTTGCTCTTTCCCTCTAACTGATCTCTGGAATGACCTGGTCTTCAGCGGATGGATTTTAAGTACCATCGATTGATACCCTTGGGATTTTAGGACTGGCGCTATAGAAGTACATAATTATTAATATGTTTTTGGGATCTGAAGTCATGGATATGTTGTATTGAATGTTTATGCCAGTTCAGTGTTGTTTAATTTAATTTAATTATTTTGTTTTACTGTATTATTTTCATGTCTGTATCTGCGAATATTGTTTATTAACCAATCCCGCTTTTGTTCACGCTGAATTTACTTCAATCAATGCACGCCATTGTTTGAGAGAGTGTAAACTGAAAAGCGTTGATTGAATACAAATTGATTATCAGACACTGCTTAATCTCAGACAAATTGCTTGTGGCTAAGCATTCTCTACAGTTTTTCATTTCGTTGAAAAGTAAAAGGTTGTTTTGACATATTTGAAAGTCGGTAATTGTGGTTGGTCGATACCCGCATGTAAACATGAAGTAGAAATCCGCGCGCTAACCGAACAAACCGAAGTACCAGTGTATCAGTCAGCGCATCGTAGCACATATAGATTTATAATATGCATGTGTGTGTGTGTGTGTGTTAAAGTCTATGGTACATATGCCTACGCCCAAACAACGTTTGTATAGCGCTATGATAGACAGTTTAAATCACCTGTGTGCGGCGTCGAGTAGCATAAAATTCACAATTGTATAGCGCTTTAATAACCAGTTTAAATCACTTGTGTGTACTGTCAAGGAACATATAATTCACAATTAATAGACATAATAGACAGACGGCGAAAGTTAACATTGACTATCTAAACCTTGGCAGAGTCCATATTAAGCGAACTAATACAGTCAGAGACCTTGGAGTTATCATTGATGAGAATCTCACTATGTCTGACCAGATCAGTAAAATCGTCTCGAGAAGCTTTTATCAACTGCATCAGCTGCGCACTGTAATCTATTCTCTTACAGAGGATGCCGTGAAAGCACTGGTGCATGTGCTTGTCTCCACACGCATTGACTGTTGCAATAGTCTGTTAGCCCAATTCATGAACAAGCAAATTAGAAGGCTACAGGTGGTTCAAAACTTGGCAGCACGTCTCATAACTGGGACTGTTAGAGGGCAGCACATCACATCAGTTCTCCGAAACCTTCATTGGCTACTGGTAGCACAGCGCATAGAGTATAAAATCATATCTTTGGTCGACAAATGTATACGAGCTGAAGCACCTGAGTACCTTGCCATTAAGGATTGTCAGCTATTATGCAACCGAAATAGGCCTCCTATCAACCTGCGATCAGACTCGACTTGTGTCCTCTGGGCCCCGCGCACCCGATCCAAGATGGGGGGATTGATCTTTCGTGCGCTTGGCCCTGCATACTGGAACATCCTCCCACCATCATTGCGAGATGAATCAGTGACACGCTCAATTTTACTTAATTGTCTTAAAACATTTCTGTTTGATTAAGCAGCTGAGGCGCATTTGACTTTAACTGCACCCTGGAAATTGACTACTGAAAATGAAATAATGAAATGAAATTCGTCAGCATACAGAAGCATGAAAATCCGTAAAAAATTTTAATTTAAACTAAAGTAAGTATGTTTGTTTATAATGTGTTATTTTCTGTTTACCACACTGTGAAAAACTAAACATCTTAAATTCTCGTGACCTTGTATTGTGACAATATTGACGCTATACGAAGTCGGTTAGTATAATGCGCCTCTCAAGATCTCTATGGAGTAGTCATCATTGAAACTTCTTTCAGTACAAATGGACTACTTTCGGATTACTTCCTGTTTACATTAGGGTATCAACCACCCACAATTACCTGAAAGTCTTTTTTATCTGTGGTAAATGACTTCTTTATTGTGTATTAGTGCGATTGGATGCAATGCGTAACAGACAGAATTACGTGATTGTCTGATACTGTATTTGCGATCGCAATACATTTGATTTTGGTACTTAACCATGTTACAGCGCTATATAAATTGTCTTAGTAATAATAATAATACATGAAACAAAATTAGAATCAAATGACATCTAAAGCATCATTTAATGCAGACCCCATACTCATCTTGATTTTCCTGATTTCTTTTGAAGTTTTTCCTGAAAGTACTGATTTTTACATGTTTTCTGTTAATATCACTTTTTTACCAATTCTAGGGCATTGCATTTATTTATGACTATTTGCAAGTGTTCTGAGGATATATAGACTGAGTACATCTTGCTAGCTGCTAAGAATCTTCCAGAAAGAAGAGCTTCTTGTTCATACATGTTAATACCTTGTATGACATTATGCACAATCTTTATTTCTTCATCAGTACAGAAGTTTCTGAAGCATGAGTAAGTTGAAAGCAAGATAGGTTAGTAGCTGTGTAATGTAAAATGTGATGATGCTCATAACTGTTTGAGTTTGCCAGCTGTTGATATTTGACTCACTAAACAATTGCTACAGTCAGACAGGAAATACCGTGATCATTTCGTAAGTATTTACAGACATTGTGTATATACTTGTAAGCAAATCTCTCAGAGCCCCGGCAATGTCAGAAGCCTGAGTTTAGCTAGCATGTGAAACGAAGGGCAGAAATTTGCAACATGCAAAAATGTGCACGTGTGATGCTGGAAACTGGTAATGCCAAGCTGCATCATACATCCAAGGAAACACTTGAAATCAGAATATCTGTTGAAACACTCTACTTGGACATAAAAAGCGTGAATGTCACCACTTTCAGTGGACTCCAACTGTAGGCCATTGATCTAAGAGACCACACCACATACATCATCACCAATAATTCTATATTAACTGTTTAACTGAACGGCTACCACTAATAACCTACCGGTACTTGAATAGAGAAAAAAATATAACTTCATAATTATAATAATATGTAATATAATATAATATAAATGTATAACTAAATAGTTATATTTGATTGAAGTGAGCAGTTTAGGAATAATAATAATTTTTGGTCGACAAAATCGCGCAAGACAAAATAGCGCCGACAAATTAGCGCCGACAAAATAGCGTCGAAGTAAGAAATGATAGAGAATCCAACTTTAACAGGTTTTTTCAAGTAATATTATACCAAAGCTAATAAAATGGACTAAAATGAAAAATGGCCTTTCATACTTTTCAACAACATAGAAGAAAATACTAAATCTATAGTCTCCCCTGTGTGAAATATTTAGTCATTTGTTATTTGCGTATTTAATTCTGTTTCGAGTAGCGCCTGCTAAAACCTTCGCCATGCCACCCAGCATGATTGAAATACGATACTGAATATCCTTGACATCTCATTGCCGAGTATTATCTTTATTTGATTTATTGTTGATTTGTTCATATCGCGCGATTACGTCAGCACTATTTTGCCGGGGTTTTTGGAGCTATTTGTCGGTTGTGTTTTGTTGGCCCAATTTTGTCGGCGCTATTTTGACTGGACCCCTAATTTTTTAAAAGTGATATTTTCCAAGTGATGTCTATGGCGTGATATTTGAGCTGATCTGATTTTTGATTTTACAGCTACAAATTTAAATACTAAACCAACCATAAGTCTACTTGCCATGTACCGGTAATAGTAGATGCAATGAGTGTATAACATATATGATGCTGTCAGTGCTAAGTAGGCACCATATTTTCTGTTACTGTTTTGAATAATAATGAGTTAAGAACAATCCAAGTGCTAAATTATTGAAAATGTGTCTATAAATATGTTTTTGATGTGATTTATATTCTTAAGAATTTGTTGTACATAAATATTAATTTATTTTATTCTGATTTCAGATATGCCTGACAGGTGTTGTGTTCCTGGTTGCCATAGCAATTATCGTGGTTCTGGAGCCTATGTTTCTGTTTTTCAATTTCCATCAGATCCTGACCGTCGGCAGTTGTGGTTGAAGAAAATTGCTAGAGAGAATTTCACTGTCACCAGGCGCACAGTAGTTTGTCGCAAACATTTTGAAGACCGGTTTGTTATTACTGAGGATGTCTTTGGGAATATTCGAATGAAGAGAGGTCGTGTAATGCTGAGTGCTGATGCTTTTCCTTCAATATTTCCAGGCAGTCCAACATGCTTGTCAGCATCAATTCAGCCAAATCAAACTAATCCAACTGATTTTCGCCAAAGTTCAGCCAAGCACAGGTGCAGTACTTGTAGCTGTGTTATGTCAGTTTAGTACAGCGATTCTCAACTTTTATAGTGCCGCGACCCCTTTAACTCAATTCTCTATGACGTGGCGACTCCCAACCTTAAAATTATTTTCGTTCATAATGTGAACTGCTAAAAATAATAATGCTATGACAATTAAAATGTTTGAAATCAATCTGATTCAATTGTCTCCAATGTCTGTCCTCGAATGACAATTATATATTTTTTGAACTACCGGTAGTAACTACCAATGGGGAAATTTTGTACAATAACAAGTTTTACGCATCAGAAAAGAGACAACCTTATATTTCAGATGGTCTCAAACGACCCCCAGCAAATCGTCATTCGACCCCCGTCGGGGTTGCGACCCACAAGTTGAGAACCGATGGTTTAGTATAAGGCTTGAAAGTGTGTTGGTTTTGTAGGTCACTGAAATAAATGTTAAACACAATATGCAGGGGTTTTGTAGCTATTAATGATGTTGGGATTCTAGTATTGAAGATAATTCGAGCAAGAGCAAATTTAATTTAATCTTTCTTTTCTTACTGGGCAGACAACAGTTGTATTGGTGTTGCTGAAGGGGTCTATATCTCTATATTCCATGACTTGAAGAGTTATTTCAATAAGAGTAACATGTTGACATGACATACTCAATGAACAGAACTTTGTATCTTTGATACCAGATAGAATTCTAAAGGACAATGGCAGCATTTGGATTAAATACATGAGAAAGTTCTTAGAAGATTTACTTAGCCATGTTCCAATGGTAATTGGAGCACCAGAGTAAGGGAAAGTGACTATTCCTTTGCTTGTGGAAAAATTTGGTTTTAAAATAAAGATTGATGGGCATAATTTGGTGTATAATCCGTAACGTCATGGCTGCAGCCCTGTTCATAATACATAGTGTATAAAAAATTCTTATACATAAGTGCGTGCGTTCGTGCCTGTGTGTGTGGCAAATCATAGCAAAACTGCTTTTCTAAATCGGATGTTCGGGGGCTTCAGGAGAGCAATGTCACACTCAATTCTAAAACCTGTCGCTCTGTAGGTTTGGCTTTTCCTAATTTGGTCGAAGACTGGCTGATGAATTGTTAAATGAATGCCTATCATTGTGAATTAAAAAAGACAGACATGTGAGTTGATTGTATGCAAAATACATTTTCAACAGTTTACATCGCCAAATATAATAATGTAAAGCTCGAAACTTTAAACAGCAATGGGCCTCAAAAGCATACCGCCAAAATTCACCTTTTTCCACTCTGTTTCTGATCGATTGGTCAAAGTCCTGGTTCCTAGTGGAAGGATTGAATGCTGATGATTTTTTGGAGGGAAAGTGCAACGGACTTTGATGGCCAAACAGGTCATGAGTGATCAACCGAGTGAGATTTCATAAGCGCCAAACTTTAGCTATAGGACCCAAAATTTTGCTTCTAAGACCTGATCTCTCTGATTGCAATTTTTCAATTTAATATTCAATGTTATTTAAATTTACTTGTTGGCCTTTTTGCACCAATTATTTGTAAATTATTTTCTCAATTAGCTCAAAGTGCACAAGGCATAAGAGCTGGTGAAGGTTTTCAATAATTGATAATTATAATTTGATGCAATGATATCTGCAGCCTAAAGTTACTTTGGTGTAGAAATACCACATAGTATAATCAACTCTATGGATAGAAGCAGTGCTGGATCAGCAGCAGATCTTCAAATAGAAATTTATTTCATAATAGATTGGATGGGAACAACAGTTGTTCTCACACAGGGCAGTCCCTACTCAACCACTTTAAACCTTGTTATATTATTATTATTATTATTATTATTATTATTATTATTATTATTATTATTATTATTATTAAATTGCATTGTGTAGTTTAGCAATGGAAAAATTGGAAGATCAAGTGTCTATATGCCTTTGGTTTAAATTCCAACTCAGAAAACTAAAGAATTGTTTGATTGACTTCTGCTTGATCATATGATGCTGTGGTTTTGTAGTCCAAATGGCACATTCTTGTCAGCTGAGAATGCAAGTGGAACTGAAGCTGATTATGGAGAATTGTCGGAGAACAATGGAAATTTTCCCACTGAAGTTGACATGAAAGATTCTGCCAAATGTTTAATGTTGGAAAATGATCGTGAAAATAAAATTATAGAGCATTCTGACGTAGAATCTCAGAAGCCAAATGAGAGAATTCTTATGGAAGAAAGAAGAAGTCAGTGTAAATTCTGTAGAAAGACATTTACTCGAAATGAGCATTTGATTCTTCATGAGAGACTTCATGCTCTTGAAGTTCATTGCAGATTTTGTCAGAAGGCATTTTCTACCAAATGTAGTCTTATAACTCACGAGAAGATTCACTGTGACAAGAAACCTATTTTGCAATTGGACAGTCACAAGAGAATTCTTGCTAAAGTCGGACCTTTCCCTTGCAAATTTTGTGGCAAAGTCTTTAGTCATAATTATAGAGTCAAGAGCCATGAAAATATTCACTTGGGAGTAAAACCATATCAATGTAATATGTGTAACTGGGCATTTGCTACACAAAATGCTCTAAAAATTCATTCCAGAATTCACAGTGGTGAAAAACCTTTTTTGTGCAAGGTATGTGGCAAATCATTTCGTCAAGTGCAGAAACTAAAGATTCACGAGAGATTGCACACTGGTGAAAGACCTTATCTTTGCAAATTCTGTGGCAAGGATTTTGTTCAAAGCAATACCTTGAAAAATCATGAGATAATTCATACTGGAGAAAAACCGTTTAAGTGCAAATTATGTGGTAAATCTTTTGCACAGAATTTTGAATTAAAAAAACATGAGAGATTACACTGTGGCAAAGAGCTATTTCACCAGGCATTGCATTCTGGTCAAAAGCGTTTTTGGTGCAAAGTCTGTGATAAGTTCTTCAGCCTTAATGTGCAGTTAAGAGTTCATGAGAGATTGCACACTTGGAGATTCAACTGCAATATTTGTGGTAGAGACTTTACTTGCAAGAATTCTCTCAAAGAGCATTGGAGAATTCATACCGGAGAAAGGCCGTTTCAATGCAAATTCTGTGGTAAAACATTTAGGACGAATTCAGCAATAATAAGTCATGAAAGAATTCATACTGGTGACAAACCATACCATTGCAAATTTTGTGGCAAAAACTTTAGTGAGAAGACGAAAGTCAACCGACATGAGAGAATTCATACTGGTGAAAAACCCTTTCAGTGTCAAGTTTGTGGCAAGTCTTTTAGCATTATGGGTAATTTAACAGCTCATGGAAAGATCCATACTGGAGAAAATCCATATCATTGTAAATTTTGTAACAAATCATTTGCTAGAAGGGACAAATTGATTCTTCATGAAAGAGTTCACAGAGAAAGAGTATTTCATTGCAAAAAGTGTGGAAAGGTATTTTCTAGCAAACGTAGCCAAGACAATCACGAACAAAAGCACTGCGTTGTTCAGCCATTGAATGCATTAACTGAAGTTTTGCAGGAGAAATAGATAAGAAGATAATCTTCATCACAGTACTGTGTGTCAGACATCTTGAGTTGAAAAGGTGTTATTTAAAATTACATAAGCATGCTTTAAACAAGAGAAATCTTCTCTATTCATCAGGAATGTCTATTAATTTACATCATTGACATCATTATCAGGTTTTAGTATGCTATACAGTGGTGTAGCCAGAATTTCCAGAAGATGGTTTGGTTTTGATCATGACCAAACTTTGAAAAATTTTGATAAGCAAAAAAGGTCGTCACCTTCCTCAAACCTCCTTTACATTCTTTCTATTTTCTATGGCACTTAGAATTTTTCGGTTCGCAGCCAGCCAAGGGGGGATTGCAGTGGCGTAACGTGGGGGGGGGGCGGGGGGGCACTTTGTTGACTGCCCCCGGGCCCCGGGCTGGGGGGGCCCCCAAAGAGGGGTCTAAGCTAGGGTTAGGTTAGGGTTAACCCTAATAATTGTAGAAATGAACGTGTTGACGACCTTTTTTTTTTTTTTTTTTTTTGCTCGTCAGGATAAAAAAGGAAAGGTGGTGATGACGTTTTTTTTTTTTTTTTTTTTTTTTTTTTTTTTTTTTTTTTTTTTTTTTTGCTCGTCAGCACGAAACTTTGGAACTTTAGGGCCCCCGTGGCAAAGATGCCCCCCGGGCCCCCAAAAGTCACGCTACGCCACTGGGGGATTGGACCCCAAAATCGCGTCCCAAATGAAAAATGTATGGAAAAGCGTGTAACAAAATTTTCGACGGCAGCCAAGGGGGTTTTTAACCCCCAAACCACCCCCTTGGCTACACTACTGATGCTATGGCTTGTCGATTTCTGTATAATTATGATATTCTCAATCACTTTCTTAAACGAACATACGGAAGTTGTCCCTGAGGCCACTTATGACCCGTAATGGTGCTGGGCCACTATAGCGCTCACTGAACGCGTGGCTGCGGACAATCAGGGCACGCCCGCATTCGCCCCCTGAATGATAAACCGGTTTCAAATGACGCCTGAGCCACTTGTATACAGTGAACGCCTGCAGAGTGTGGAGGGGTTAAGTGGAGCGCGCTCAGCGCACGAGAGATTGTGTTTGCACATTCTTCCGTGCTTTCCACGGCATGCTTTTTACTTCCAAACAATCAGGCGCGAGTTCAAAGGCCAGAGCGCCAAAGGACAATGATAAACAGACCACGTTGATTCGTTTTTGCATAAAAAATGGCGCACTTTAAGAGTGAATTTGATTTAACAATTTTAAGTGAGGTGGCTGCCCGTCCGATACTAAATTAGGATAGTCGGATGGACGACTACAAGGATAGTGAAAAGAAACCGGCATTATGGCTCAAATGCAAACACAACTTATTCTGCAATACATGTAGTTGCTTAAGAAAATTAACAACATGGAAATAAAAATGAATGGAGAAGTGGGCTTATAAAAATGTAAATCTTTGCAAGTAGCCTAATCACTGTTTTTGTGCAGTTTGAGCGATTGACTTTTGTCCTACGGCCACTGGTCCAGTATGCTGTAGGCAGAGAAATGATAATGGCAACTCTCTTCAAAAATAACCTGTTGCCAGGGGTGTTAGTCCTTGACCTCAGTGTTTAATCTAGGCCGTTTCCGGGGGGAAAATTGCCTTTTCCCCGGAAATTTCAAATTCCCACCCGGAAATTTTGGAATACTGCATGGACTAACAGCGGCCCCTAGCAGAATTTTTCCCCGGCTTTGTCAGTCCCCCCCCCGGCTTTTTGAGTTTCCCCCCGGAGTCCAGGAGTCTAGATTAAACACTGCTTGGCCTTGGTCCTGACCTTAAGGACCAGTTTCAAGTCCTGGTCCTGGCCTTGATGACTGAGGACTTGGTCCTTGTCCTGGCCTTGAGGGTTGAGTCCTTGAATTGTCCTTGAAATCAGTCATGGCCATATAAAATCTAGGTTAAAATGTATTTGTTTAGTGAATGAATTCTACTATAGGTTATTTTTAGTCTGGGTGACTGCAGCAACAAATTGGAGAATATCTACAGGCCATCAATTTGCCATCACCAAGCTCACAAATGACGATTGAAACAGCTGCCTGTTCACAACAGTTTGTCCACTTGCAACCACTCTTTCAGAGAATTCTATGCACACCTGCGACGCCTGCTACAGTGGAGCGTGTATTCTCTCCAAACGGAATCATAATGCGCCCACATGGGGCAAGAATGTCAGATTCATTGTTGGAAACATTGGTGTTTTAAAAATGCAGTTCTAAGCTTTATAGCTGACTATGCTTAACTATGCAAAAGAGCAATGTTTGGTCTGTTCCATTCGTGTAATGTCAACTTTACTGTGTAATATGCATTGGTAATCTGGCTTATCATCTTGGCATTAAATAACGGCTTAATTAGTATGACAGGACATGCTTTTTCAAGGACTTGCTAAATTTGTTCAGTAAAGTCCTTGGTCCTGGCCTTGAGAGTTGAGTCCTGGTCCTGGCCTTGAAGGTTGAGTCCTTGGTCCTGGTCCTGACCTTGAGGGCTCAGTCCTTGTTAACATCCCTGCCTGTTGCTAAAAATCGTTGAGTTATACAAAGTCGTTCTCTGGGTGATACACTTCGACGCATTCTGGTGTCTTATTTTGTGATGTCTTGTTCAATACAAGATAACAAACCTTCAAAAGCAGCAAAATCCATCCGCACACAATTGTTTAACAACTGTTGGTCTGTCGCGGTAAGTTCCTTTAAAAGGGCATGGATACGGTGCAGGGAGTCAGGGCCATCTTTTGACTTTTGGGCGCCCTATAGGCAGATTTGAATTTTCGCCCATTCGCAGAAATCGATTACGATAACACACGACACCACGGAGATCAAGGAAAATTGAAAACATGCAGACATGCTCCAGTGTTTATTCTAGGCCTTCTCTGGGGGGAACTCCCCCCTCCCAAAAAAGTTTTAAAATTCCAACCCACCCCCAACTCCCAAATTTGTATATGTTGGCTGGGGATGGAAATCCCCCCCCCCCAAGTGTAGAGACTCAGAATTTGTCCCCCCAAACATTTCAAAATCCCCTTAATGTCAAGGTGGCTAGAATAACACTGGACATGCTCTATTACTCTATCTGCGCTCAGTGGTCATATTTGATTTAAGCATATCAGAAAGTTTGGGAATTTTCATCAATGACTTCATGGACATCTCCTTTTTCTTCTATTGTTTTTACTATTTTCAGACATTATGCCACCGTTGCCACGGCACATAGGCTGCGAGGCACTGGTGTAAATTGCATGTTTTATTTTGCCAGAAGTATTTCAAAGCGCTCAAAGACCTTTCGCAGCATACGCAGAGGTTATTGAATCAATTATTCTGCGAATACGGGCTTTGCTATGGTTTCCAAGTCAAGTCGTAAGCATCATTAAATCAATTTCTCCGGCTTCACTTGTTACGCGCCCCTGGTCTACGCGAATGAAGACCAATAGCAGCATTCGCCCGATCACCACAACAGAACAGACGAACAGGTCAGTTGTTCGATAGCACAGGCACATTTTTCAGATATAAAATCGAGTTATAATGTTATATTAAGCTAAAGGCATCTCAGTACACTGTAGTATAATAGTAGCGTAAGATGGTAAGATGATAATTAAGTGACCTAAAAAGGAAGCGAACCAGGCCCAACCTGCCAAATGCATGCCCGTCGCTGAATTTTCTAAATTTCTGACTGCCACCGTCACAAAGGGGAAAACCCACCCAAACACATTAGCAACACATCTCCTGAATTTTTCAAAATTATTAAACATCCGGAGTTTAATTTGGTGGCTGCTTCATGTGGCCCTGTGGTCTTTATTGGCCTACTTGTATGAAGATTGAACTTCCTTAATGTTATCTGACTCCATATTATTGCCTATGTTAAGTTTCTAATGTTAATAGTTTTAATTGAGGAGCATTATATCAAATTGCTAAATCATCAAGTCACAAAATCACGTTCAATCACTGGCTTTTACATTTAAATTGATCAGCATGACGTAAATACTGGCATTTACCATTTTCACTTGCTGTAATTTATTGATAATTGTTGTCGAGTTGGTCAGATGCCCGGGCTCCATGTTGACTCTAGTTACGCCACTGCCTCCAAATGACGTCAGGCGACTGAAACCCAAACCATACCATACTAAACCTCAATCAGTGAGGGAGGTAAACCCCCCAAAAGTCCCCCAATCATCCTGTGGTTCTCTCTTGGTCATTTGACTGACAACCCTTTAATTAACGGCATCAATGTCATTATGTCACCATCGAAAGTTTTCAATGACTTCTCAAATCCAATCAGCTTCTTGGCTTGTCTTCGTTTAATAGAATTCCATATCAACGCTTCCGCAGTCAACGTACGGTCGAGATCCCCGAAAAGGGTATTCGCAGCAAAAGAACCCTAGGGCGCTCCAAAGTTCAAAATTGTGTATTCAAATTTCAAGTAAACAGAATTCTTTTATATCTATTTATTAGACTGTCATAGCAACACTGTTTTTGTGTCCCAACTTGATTAATAATTATAATTATGTTTCTAGGTTTGCAGAGGGATTTTGGCCAAGTCTTTAGGTTGCGGCTTGCGATCCATAGTTTGCAACGATCATCATAATCTTTGGGTTTTTTGTCTCTCTTTGCCAAGTACTTTCTAATAGTGTAAGATACGCTTTCATTCTCCTCCTATTCTATCGTTTGTTCTAAGAGAACATTTATTGCTGAGGACAGCTTCGCGTGAGATTTTGACTTTCAATCTCTTTGTGGTTCCTAGAATGTACTTCCATACAACGACTACAGGCTGATTGCTCAACGCAGCCTGACTATTAAAATTGAAAGCCGAAGGAATTTCTTCCTACCCATGATTGGATTCTTAGCTCAAGTGAACGCTGATAACGATCAGTGACACGAATGCAACGTTGTGCATTAAACCAGTATTTAATCTAGGCCGTTTCCGGAGAGAAAATTGCCCTTTCTCCAAAAAATTTCAAATTCCCCCGGAAATTTTGGCATACTACATGACTAACAGCAGCCTCCTAGCAGAAATCCTTCCGGCTTTGTCAGCTTACCCCCCCCCCCGGCTTTGTCAGTTTTCCTCCGGAGTCTAGGAGTCTAGATTAAACACTGCATTAAACAGATCCTGAGAATGAAAAATTTAATGCTTGCGTAAGTAAGTCTTAATAACTTATATCTAAGAGTTTCTAAGGCTCGGTATGCTAGGTGATTGATTACTTTTTCACTTGTTATCAATATAGACGAGTTAGTTCGACATTTTTGTCTTCGTTTATCTTACATTGACGCGATCAATTTGCGGATGTATCTAGAGAGGCCTATTAACTATTTATGATCATGGTGTCCTAATAGTCTTTCAGAACTTTCAGAAAGTCAAAGCGTAATATTACCCGTTTTACAGCAAACTCATACTAAATGCAAGAAAATACCATATATATATAATGCCCTCGGTATTTCATTCCCGAAGGTCTCATGAGAAAAAATTGTTCGGAGACAAAAATCCGGTATTTAGGTAATTTGTCCGGTTAAAAAAATGGAGGCAATACCGAACATGCATGTGTCCGGTATTTTCTTGCATGCAAACTACAAAGCTACAGCAAATAAGTCACTCTCAGTCTAGTACAATCTGATTTCTGGATTTTACTTTGCCCGGCTGACCATTAAACTTCGGATATAGTTATTTCAACTGTAGTCTGTACTCTGTAGAACTTGGACACGTTCAAACAATAAATTCTGAATCCTCATTTCCTATAATTCCTGCATTATCTCCTCAAGTGTTCAGGTCTAAACTTAAATCCTTCCTTTTTCTTAAATCATTTCCTCCATAACTGTAACAACCTAGCCTCACTGCCCTTCGGATGTTGAGTATTGCCTGGCTGATCGTTCACCTTTCCCATAGCTATTTTAAAAAAGGCTGAGCGCCTAGAATAAGCAGCTAATGTTGTGCTGCTTTCCAAAGCACTATATAAATATACGAGATTTTACTTTACTTAGGGTACGTTTGAAATATGGGTATGGGCATGAAAACACACCCATACCAAGAAGCATTGATTTTTTCGCATCTTTGCGAATCGAGCGATGACCGTTGACTATCGTGAACCGTTTTTTAGGATTTATAGAAATATATTTCGGACTGTAAGCGTTGACTTTTATAACATGTCATATTCGCTAAATTTTAGTATGTGAAGTCTGTTAGCCCAGCTACAGTATAACGCAGAATTTGATCGCATTTTGAGTTTTCCTGCCCTGAAATGATCCATCGTGCGTCATGGTGTTTTTTAACATGTTAACTACGGGGGCCGCGGCCCCCCCAGTAGTTTTCCTGGCCCCCGCAGTAATTATGGTGGCCCCCCTTTCATAAAAAGGCCCCCCTTTCATAAAAAGGCCCCCTAGAGGTTATTCCTAGTTTTTCTCTCTTGGGCGTTGGGCAGTCTTTTAAAACATTGTTTCCCAAACTGTGGGTCGCAACCCAAAAGTGGGTCACGAAGACATAAGGCAAGTGGGTTGCCCGATTCCCTCGGATTTTTAACAGATACATTTGACCCCGGTTGGGCTATAGCTAGCGGTCGTTGCTCATGCACTCGCTCACTGCTGGCTGCAGTGCTTCCTAACCAACTATGGTTGTTGTGGCTGCCAGGCCCAGACCGTGGTTAGTCTGCAGATAAACTGAGGATACCTGATCTCTCTGGTAGAGGGGAGATGTGAGTAGTGGGTGTGGCCCATTTCCAAAATCTAGTCATTGCTTGCCCAACGCCTGACAGCGCAAGGCCAGTGTCAACCGGTAATGATCTTCTTCGCGTTACTCCATTGGAATGATGATTGCCGGGGCTCAACATCCAGTATCTACCGTGCGGCCGTGCCTCTGATAGAACGGGGGTGGGGACCACGTGAGGGTAGCTGGTATGATGGCATGATGGGCAGAAGATATCTGAGGCGCGTTTAATCACTTGCCGCTTTCTAAAATCGTTTACTTCTTCTATAAAAACTTTATTTAAACTTCAGGATTTTTTGAAAATAAGGTGTAAATATGGATAAATTTCTTAAGCGAAAACGCGAAAATTTAGCAAGTGCGAATGAACATAGTTCTGGCGGACGACGACGCCAGTGCATTTCTTGTTAATAGACCATCGAGTGAGAAGAAGACATGCAAGGTGAAGCGTAAATAATTATAATAGGCCTAATGATGTTAGTCAAGTGAAGGCCCATCCGTCGCACGGATCTTGTTAAGGCCAGTTAAAAATCTTTTTGTATGTTCCATTATACTATTTCAATTCTTTGCTAAGATTAGTTTAACACGTATCCTACTGTTCATTCAATTGGTCTAAATGTGCCCATTGTGATAGCCATCGATATAAATGTATCTTGGCCCCGATTTATGGACTAGTCTTTACTGGGTAAATGCTTTAATTTTATTCAGTGGGTCGCGAGCTGGCCAAGATATTTTAAAGTCGGTCCCGAGCCAGGAAAGTTTGGTAATCAATGTTTTAAGAGAAGCAGTGTCTTTCGAACTGACGCACACACTCACGCTCGAGCGCACAGCCGCACACTGCAGTGTAGATAAAGATATGAGACTGTGATGCAAGGACAGAAATGAAACTGGAAGCTGCAGAGATGCGGTTTCTCAGACGTATGCAAAAATTTCATGGACAGAAATACTGTATAACCAACGAGGAAGTATTAAAAGCCTATGGTGTAAAAAGAAAGAAAATTGTTACAAACCATAAGAAAGCGACAGTTGGAATTTTCGGACATCTATAATTAGAAAGGATGGATTGGAAAATCTAGTCATAACAGAAAAGGAGGGTAAAAGCGATTCGCCCCCGCTGCCCTCTTGCTACTTCACTGGAGCTCAATATTCTGGATTGTTACTAACGGTAAATGTATGTATGCAGGGGCGTAAACCTGGCATCAACATTGGGGGAAGGGGATAGAATAATTTTTAAAAAGTTGACCCTCCAGCAATATAAATATCCCCCCATTTGGGGGGGTTATTGCATATTATGGTGGGGACTTAAAATCGCCGATGAAATACGTCTTGACAAGCCAAAAAGAAGGTCATCCTGATATTTTTATATTTTCCCTCTCCAAATACCCTGACAAGCAAAAAAGGTCATCCGAAATGAGAGAATATGGATTTGGCGTAATTCTGGCATCAACATCATGAGGTAGGATAGAATTTTTTACCATAGAGCCCAAAACATTGGGGGATAATTGATACTCTGTCCCCCGCCAACTAATTATTTGGGGGGACCATCCCCCACCGTCCCCCCGTGTTTTACGCCCATGTATGTATGTCATAAGTTGAGTTGAAATAAAAACAAATCAATCAATTAATAGGCTAAAATCGTGAAGTGCCAAAATTAGTTTTCGCCCGGAATTTTAAAAGTTTTTCATCGGCCCCCTAGTAGTTTTTCCTTAAAAAACACCTTGTCGTGCGTTGTGTAAATGAGCCATAATAAGAGTTTCTTATGGCATTTAGCGGCTAGCTTCACTGCAGAAGCAGCTGTACTATGTTTGTAATATGGGTATTCATGCGGTTGCTAAAATGTGTACTGTGAAATTGCATTAGTACCCATATTAGCAACCACATGAATGTATGACAATGCCTCTATAGTGCTTCAGTTTTGACATTTATATGTTCCATGTTTCACTTGTGCTCTTATTTTGCCTAGACAAGATAAATCAATTCTAGTTACAATTGTTTGGCCTATTATCCATTATGGGCTTAGAACAATTTCATATCCTTCCGCATGGATCTATTATGGGTATTGGGGTACCCAAATTACCGTCATATGCTTAGAATTTGGGTAGGCTGAAGGTAGTTATAAAATGTTTAATTTTGAATTATTATTGGCAGATCTGAACAAAATGTTCTTTGCTTTGGGTACCTCTGACATTTATAATATTAAGATTCTTGCTCTGTTTGTCCAGTTTGTCTGTTACCTTCGAGCGTTCTGATTGGTCACCAATCGACGTTGCGAAGTCGAATGCGTAACCTCTGTCCTGGGCTGTGCACGAGGCTGTTGCCATTGACAACCATTGTCTATTGTTTAATCAAAACTGTGTAACAATCGAATTGCGTAACCTCTGTCCTGGCTGTGCACGACGCTGTTGCCATTGACAACCATTGTCTATTATTTTCTAATCAACGGAGCGTTCGAAGCGTCTTAATTGCAGCTCAAACCCCCGTTCCCTTTCCCTCTCCCCATCCCTCTCTCAAACAAACCCCTCCTCCCCACCACCCTTCCCTCCCCACCCTCTTTCCATCCCCTCCCTCTCCCAACCCCTTCCTCCCCTCTCAACCCCAAACCCTCTCCCAACCCCCTTCCTCCACCCCTCTTCCCAACCCCCTTCCCTCCCAACCTCCCAACCCTCCCCAACCCCTCCCTCCACCCCTCTCCCCATCTCTATTCCACCCCCTCTCCCCATCCATCCATCTCCCAACCAACCATCCCTTTGGTTGAGCTTGGCTGTGTGCCTTCCGAATATACCCCCCTTCCCCTCCCGAAATCTACCGCAATTTTATGCAAATGTGCAACGTCATGCCCTATAGATTAACATTATGAGATTTTTGCATAGCTACGGAAATCTACCGCAATTTGACGCAAATGTGCAACGTCATGCCCTATAGATTAGCATTACGAGTTTCAAATGTTCCGTTTAGTACTTTAAACTTTAAAGGTCCCTTTTTATAATTCCTTACGTTTCTATCGATTCCTGAAATTTTTATCCCCGGGTTTCTTGCAAAGGAATTAATTATTCATCGATTGTTAGTTAAATTAAATGCATGTTTGTGCAGCGCCGAATGGTGAATAGGAGCTTCGTATAGCACCTATATCTCAGCGGTTATATACGTTAGAAAGACGAGGTTACGCTTCGCTTAAGGCTAATTTTATAGAGCACATTTAGGCCCGATTTGTGTAAGCAGTTGATGTTTAATTTGTTTGTTGGAATATTCGTTGCCTCGAACGAAGCGAGCCTGCACTGCGAGCGAAGAGAGAAGCGAGTGCGAGCGAAGCGAGCATTTTTTTTAGTATAATGTTAAGATCCTTGCTCTGTATGTCTGTTACCTTCAAGCTTTCTCATTGGTTGGCTGTGTGAGCGTTCTGATTGGTTGGCGGTGTGACGTTCTCATTCGTTACCTTCAAGCGTTCTGATTGGTTGGCTGGGTGAGCGTTCTGATTGGTCGTTCTGGAATCTTAGGCTTCGCGAAGCGAAATGCGACGCGAAGCGAACGGCGACGCGAAGCGAAGCGAACGGCTTCGCGAAGCGAACGGCCACGCGAAGCGAACGGCCAGGCGAAGCGTTTGACGAAGCGTACGTTGCAGCGTCATACTGTGTAGGCCTACAACTCGCGAAGCGAACGGCGACGCGAAGCGAACGGCGACGCGAAGCGAACGGCCACGCGAAGCGAACGGCCACGCGAAGCGAACGGCGACGCGAAGCGAACGGCCACGCGAAGCGAACGGCCACGCGAAGCGTTTGACGCGTACGTTGCAGCGTCAGAGCTTGGCTACGTGGCGTATGTACGTCATTGAAATGTTGTTCAGCAGCATGAATTCAATGATTGGGTTTTAGTATTATCCTGCACTGCGAGCGAAGCGAGCGCGAGCATCTTTCTAGTTTACTTATATAAAAGCATATCCATTGTTGAACTGTATGTAATAGACTAAGACCAAATGAGCCATTTTCGTTGACATACCCATATTACCCGCTTTTACCCTACTTAGAATATTAAAAGAAAGGACTAAGAATAAATAAAAAGAAGACGTACTGTATGGTAATTACAAAAAAGAAAGAAATTCCTAAATGCAGGCTACAATACAGGGGAATGGAAATAAAACAGGTAACACAGTTCAAATATCTAGGAAGCATCTTCACAAGCGATGGAAGAAGTGAAAAGGACATTGAAACCAGAATAGGTATGGCGAAGTCAGCCTTCATACAACTCAAAAAGATTCTCACAAATAAACATATTTCAACAACAACACGGCTCAGAATTCTTCACAGCTACGTTTGGGCGGTTCTGATGTACGGCTCGGAAACATGGACGTTGATAAAAACATCAGAAAGGAAACTGGAAGCTGCAGAGATGTGGTTTCTCAGACGCATGCAAAAAATTTCATGGACAGAAAGAATAACCAATGAGGAAGTACTAAAAACTTTTGGTACAAAAAGAAAATTGCTAAAAACCATAAGAAAGCAGCAGCTTGAATTCTTTGGACATCTAATAAGAAAAGACGGATTGGAAAATCTAGCCATAACAGGAAAAATAGAGGGGAAAAGAGCAAGAGGAAGACAAAGAATAAAGTTTACGGACAGCCTAAGAGAAGCGACAAGAACTACAGACAACATCGAACTGATAAGGAAAGCCAGAAACAGAGAAGAGTGGAAATCCATGGTCGCCGACGTAGCAATACATGGCACATGAAGAAGAAGAATATATAATATAGAAATTCAAGATATTTTACTTACTTACTTACAATGGTTTGAGGAACCAGTGAACCAGTGACACAGACTAGAACTATTAAAATTTTGAATCGTTGGATTAGGGTTAGGGTTATTTTTTGCCACCTACACTGGTGTCCGGTATTTTGGAGACAGGGACCTGCAACCTATATATATATATATATATATATATATATATATATATATATATATATATATATATATATATATATATATATACGTAGTCTAGCACTGCTCAATATTTTTGTTTTCTTCTTACATGCTATAGTATTTAAATTTTTGTTTGAAATCGATTACTTATATTTTTAACTGAGCTCAGATATCAGCACACTTTTATGATCCCGAAATAACAATGGATATAATGCGTTCATGGATCATTTCGGTGTGCTGCTGTTTCAATTTCGATTTTTACTCTTTCCGGTCTTTCATTAATATATATTGCAGTAAGTAGGTGTTGTATAGACTTCTACGAAGTTTCAGAAATAATAATCTCAGAATGTAGCGCATAGAAAAAAGCATAAGAGTCGATGTCGTGGCTTTCAAATGAAGAAAAGACGTCATAATTGTCTATGTCCTAAAGTGGCGCTATGATCATATCCTAACTCCTTCGTCGTGTCGTTTTGGCAAACGAAGACTCATTTGTGACTGTTGGACACCGATAATAATCGAAACCTATAAAGCCCAGCTTGACTAGCGACTGTAAATTACCATAACAGTTCAGGGCAGCAGAAAGATAAGCAACGATTTGCCTTCAAGAAGATCGCCGACAATTGATTTACGATTTGGGATTCAAGTTGAGACACGAGATTTTGCTTCAGTCAGTGGCGTAGCCAGGATTTTTCGAAGGGGACAGGGTATGGTGCTCATGATTTCCAACTTCGGAAAAATTCTGACAACCAAAAAAACGTTATCATCATTCCATAATTTGATTAATAGCAACACAGAAAAATCCTGACGAGCAACAAAGAGGTCGTCAGCTAGTGTTATGCTTCAATAATCTAAATATATAGGATAAAAAATAAAAATAAAATGTTTTGGTCGCCAAGGGGTTTTTAACCCGCCAAACTCTCCCTCCCTTCACTGCGAATAGCCAATTGGGTTAACCCCTACCCACACCCCTTGAATAGGGTCGTAGCGACGAGGGGGTATATCGGTATATATATATATATATATATATATATATATCCCCCAAAATCAGACTACCTTAACAAAATTTTATGTGTTCTTTAAGATTTTTAAAGTTTTTAGAGATTGATACCCCCCAATCACATTGTACCCCTAAATCAAATTCCTGGCTACGCCCCTGCCCTTGGCTACGCCACTGGCTTTAGTATTCCACTCTAAGCTTAGGCGATAGCAAAGAAAGAATGACAAACGCAGAATACATGCACGTTACATAAACAATAGTGTCTTACATGCGCTTAAAGATAAGACAGAGCGACTCATGCAGTGCATTTACTTACACAAAAACAGAAATACAAAATGGCAAATCTATCGGTAACACAACACATTATCAACACATTGTGACCTGCTCGATGAAACGCTTCAAAACCTTAAATTGACCTAAAAATATATCGTTTCGAGGAAATCGTAATATTTGTTTGAGCTTATTTCAAATATTTCTAGCCGATGAATGCAAAACGTAAGTGTACCAAAGCTGTCCAAACATCCCGATGTGCTCTGGTAGTATTTTAGCTGTTAATTTAAATATCTCTGCCATGCACACGACGTAATGACGCGATTGCAATAGTGATTTTCCCATTGTGCAAACTTGCATTTTTAGGTTCAAATTTTTAAAACGTTATATCGTAAATTGTACAATTGATTTCGTTGAAATTTTTTGTAGAATAAATGATATTTAATGCGGGTAAAGCTTTTAAAATATTTTAATGAAATTTATTGAAGTTATATTGATTTCTAAAATGGTACCACTTCAATTGGGACACAGTGTACATGTAGGCCTATATGTGGCTCGGCAGAGTAGTGGTAGAAATCTTGTCATACAAGCAGAGTGTCGCGGGTTCTATTCCTACCAGAGTTGGGCTAAATCAAATCGCGATTCGATTCAATCGCGACTTAAATCATCACGGCACGGTTGATTTGATTTGAGAGCCAAAGATTTGATTTAAAAATTCAGTGATTTGATTCGATTTGATTTGGATTAGCTTTGATTCGATTCGATTTGGAAGCCAAATCACCATTATTGTACATATAGATATTCTGAGTTAAACATAGCGTCGACTGAGAACTTACTAACTTAGACTCAATAGTTAAATGCTAATGCGGTAAGAGGCAGTAGTTTTTTGTGACAGTGGTAACACTATTATATCAAACCAAACCGGAAGTAGTAGCCATTGTGATTTGGTTATTTGCGCAGTTATTATTATTTCGCTATAGAAATTTCGTCTTTTACTTGCTTACTTATTTCACAAGAGGTGCATGTCGTTTGGTTGCGGAATCCAGGAAAGACGGCCATTAAATTTTTGCATTCTGGACAATTGAAATTGCATTATCACGATGTCAAGTAATTCAGAAGAGAACAACATTAATGCATTATTAGGTCGCTTCTTTGATGACAGAAAGAAGGGCCACAATGATTGGTCTATGCGGTGCAAGGTATGTCGTGTTAGGATGCACTCGAAGCCAGGAGTCACTTCAAATGTCCAGTTATAAGTGGCATTTTTAAACACTTTTGTGGATGCTACACAGGTGTCTATTTCATCAACTGAAGAAAGTCAATACCTGAGTCTTCCAACGGACACAAGTATGGCACCTGAGGTATTCTGGGCAGCTGAAGGGTCTGCTTACCCACATCTAGGACAAATAGCACGTCGACTGCTTAGCATATCGGCTACTTCAGGTTGTGTGGAGAGGCTGTTTTCCATCACCGGGGCAATTATATAAGCAAGACGCAATCGGTTATCAGCAGTGTTGGAGTTGTGAAATTTGAGCTGGGGGGGTTGAGGACTGAATTTCAATGCATGACAGAAACTGCATGTACCAGATATGCGATTTTTGGGAGGGTTGCAAAGTTAGCTGGGGGTCAACCCCCAACCCCGGCAACTCCAACCCTGGTTATCAGCAACAACTGTTGAATCTCTGTTACTGAGAAAGCAACAATGTGCTCTAGAACTACGACAAAGTGAGACTGCTGGAGGTGGCAAGTCTAGCATTACCACGCTTAGTGCACAAGCCATGTGTGAAAGGGAAATTTAAATCAAGCCTATTACTGAGTGACTAGTGACTACTGAGTCTTACAGCACGTTGCAACTAATATAACGTTAAAATGTTTCAAACGGTCATAATAGTGTTAAATTGTTAATGTTGTATTTTGAAAGATTTGATTTGATTTGCGATTTGATAAAAGTGATTTTGATTTGATTTTTTAAAAAAGATTTTGATTTGAAATTTCACTGATTGATTGAGTCAAGAACTGCAATTAATTTTGATTTGGAGTATGTGATTTGATTTGTGATTTGCCCAACATTGATTCCTACCATAACTGATGCGTAGAGACTTTGATAAATCATAAATGTATCGGAAAGACAAGACAATTCATCTCGTCTCCGAGTGGCAAAAAGGCAACTGGGTCTGTTATAGCGCAGAGTAACGTAGGCCTACCATCTTCGTCATGCAGTGGCGTAGCGAGGCAAAGTTCCCCCTGGGGCGGAAAATAAAAGTGTCTCCTTTTGCGGGTCGAAAAAACACAGCACACAACTTCCGAAAAAATCTTGACAAGCCAGAAAAAGTTCGCCGTGTATGTCCGCCTATCTACAAAATTCGAAAATGCCGCCCATAGGCCAAGTGCCGCCTGGAGCGGTTCGCCCTCACTGCCCCTCGCTACGCCACTGTCGTCATGTCATATATTGTATTAGACCTACATTTTACTATTCGGACCGGGACCAGCCGTGAGATTTGGAAGAGGTTGGCAGAATGATCGAAGAGAATAACTGGTCAACAGAATTCCGTAATTCTTTGTCAACCGATTCTCGTCGGAGAATTTCTTTACATGAATATGTCGATGTGCCCACTCTATTGCGGATCCCTGGTTGCTCTAATACATGGCAATGGCCTAGTCGGGTTCAGTAAGAGAGGCACCAATGTTTCAGACTACCGACTTTGTCAAATTCTGCTAGGTGTTTGGGGGCGTCGTGAGCTCCTAAATTGGCAGCCGAATAATGTGGTGTAACGCTAGATGCAAATCTTGAGATTTGGAGTATATTTTTAGACTGTATTGACAATCACCCTTTCTACCCAATGATGAAATTCTTCATCAGTTTTGAACGAATCTCGCGACCAGTCTAGGCCCAAATATGGGACTCGAGTCGCATGCTCCTTGTGACTCCTCTAAGCGCTATGATATGTGAGCTTATCTTTTGTGACTGTGATCATGGGCGCCCGCACATTAGGACAAGAGGGGACACTACTACACTAGCCCCTACCTGGAAAATGCAATTACCAATGTTTCAGTTTGAAAGTTGAAAACTTTGCTAAAATATTAATCGTGACCATTGTGTTGAAATGTGTTTTGCCGCTCCTGGAAAAATTTATGCGGGCGTCCATGACTGTGATGTATTTCCCAACACTAGAACATTGTTTGGCAGGTGTTTGTCTCATCAACATGTTAACAGACTGAATGTTGAGTGGGATATTTCAAATTGACTGCGACATCGTTGTTGATATTTGTCTTCATTCTCTGGTGATTGAGTGCCTGCCTGCAGCAATTAGTGATGTCAATTAGTGCAGCAGTTGCCGTATTGAAGTTATATTACTAATGTCCCTAATAGCAGTTTTATTGCAAGACCTCCATTTGGATATAACTTCTGTCATAATTTCAAATTGCTAAGGCCGCCCAATCACAGCTGAATATACCCTGTGTGTTACTGCATGTTGCATGTTACGTCTACACTTGGTCTTAGCATGCAAGAACTCGGTGTGTCCTCGTATGCTGTGCATTGATGCGTCCGTCCGCTCAGCCAAGCGCCAATTCCGGGTTAGAGCGACACAAGCAACAATAATGAGGTCCTGGCGAATAGTACTGGATGCGAAGTCCGAGCAATACAGCATGAAGCGCTTTTGTCGTTTAGTGCTCAGGCTTTACAGGAGAGTTCTCACAGCATCTTGGACAGATGAACAGTTTTATTATCGTGTTGCAACAGTCGGACAATGAAGCTCTGTCGATCGGTAAATCTTAATTTGTTTAATTAATCAGTATTGTCACATAGCTCGTTATAGATTCTATTCGAACACCTGAAATGATCTGTAGTGACCGCTTTGGAAGTCGCAGCGTTGGGAGTTTCATGACTTCATAGTGAAGTGCCAGAAATATTGAGACGGCGGTAAGGGAGCGCTTCAAAACAAAGAGAAGCAATTATCCTTTCTTTCTTTCTTTCTTTCTTTCTTTCTTTCTCTCTCTCTCTCTCTCTCTCTCTCTCTCTCTCTCTCTTTCTCGCACGCACTTTATCTCTCTCTTATGTGCGTAGCCAGAACCACTGCATCTCATAGTGACTGCTGAACCCGTTCCGTTTCTAACTCCATATTTGACAGAAAAGCCTGATATCGAATTGATATCAGCAATTTATATCGATATGGTAAATTTTACAATTGCCATAGAATTACAAAGTCTGGCGATTAATTAATTTGGTGATTATGGCATCATGATAAACAAATTTATATTAATTAATTTATGTGAATTAGATTAAGATTGGGACAGAAATAGGCAGGCATTTCCTCTTTTAATTAATTTAATTAAGCCGTCATTGAGTTGTGTGACACCATCTGTTTCATTATTTTAAATAATAGCAGTTGTGTAAGTTCGTGTTCAATGCTAATATTAAGGTGTCCATTTCTACTTGTGGTTTTGCGTTACGTAAACCTGGAAACATAATATGTAAACGAAGAAAAATTAATCAAAATGGAAGCAAGAAACTTTAATCAAAATGCTCTAGGACAGCATCAACGAAATAAAAAAACCGAAGACTATTAGACAAGCAGCATGAAGCCGTGAAGTATTACGCGGCGAAAACAACAGCTGGTAGGCATAATTATCGAATTAGTCGCCAGTCACCTAATTGTCCGTCGAAATAGTCTAATTATTTCGCTTAATGTTGCATATCTCGGCTTCATAGAAATGACAGAAGTGTGCGAACTGCGGCGTGTCTCGTGGAAGTAGAAATTGAAGTATGCGTGTCTGTTAAAGAAATCTGAATTGGATCAGAGGGACAATTAAACTAGAATAGACTGTGTGGGATCAAAACTGGGGAAGCAGCCAAAGATTGATAAGACGCAAAAAGCAATCGTATTTGTAGGTAATGGTTCTCACACAGGACGGACCTATTGAACCACTCTAGATTTTGCCATTATCTATTATTATAGTTTAACGACTGCTATGTAGGCCTATTTAGTATGAGCCAGTGGTATCTCGTCATATTCATAATTCTCTGTGAAAAAATGCATCTTCAGTTGTGTCTTCATTTAAGTAATTTAATTCTTTACAGTTTTAAATTAGGCATAGGGCCGTCGAGAGAAAATACGGGCCGGGGCAAATACTGATTTTGGGCCTCTTGTTTCAAAATCTTGACAAGCAAAAAGGTTATCCTTATCCTCATATTAAATAAATGCTGACCAGCTAAAAAGTTCGTCATTTACATCTTTTACATTTAAATATTTTTCTGGTCAGCGCGGGCCCTTTGTTTACCACCGGGCCCGGGTAAAAATGTACTCCCTGTTCCCTCTCGTTGGCTCTGATTAGGCATGTAACATCTGAATCCTAACTATCAACGATAACAAAGAAATTTTTTGATTTGGCTGCAGATCTGAAGTTTGAGATTTTTGTTTTCTATATTTGCGTGAATCTGAAGTCAGCATTTTAAAAGTGAAATCACAATTGCGTTTTATTTTTTTAAATTACTCCTGACGAAAATTAGTTTTTCAATTTTGTTTTCGAGCGCTTCTTCTCATCCCAGACAATTATCATCTCTACCCATTCGTCTCTTTCTCGAGATAGAAAGTACAAAACAATCCTACTTTAAGTTACTAAAGAGACGCAAAATATTAAAAACTAAGTCCTGGTCTGAACAGGGTCGACGAGAGGGAAACAGGGGGTACATTTTTACTCGACCCCTGCGATAAAAAATGGACCCGCGCTAACCATAAAAAATAAGTGACGACCTTTTTTGTTTGTCAGCATATATTTAATACGAGGATAGCCGTTTTTTTGCTCGTCAAGATTTTTTTTGAAGTTCTCAATATTTGTCCCCCGGTCCGTATTTTCTCTCGACGTCCCTGTGTCTAAAGCTGTGTCGTAGACTGAGCAACTGTTGTCTCTTGAACAAATGAAATTCAAATCATCTAATTAATTTCTTGGGCTTTGATGAACATTTTTGCAAAAATACTTCTATCATTTAGAAGAGACGACGTAATGAAAAAGCGAGATTCACCAAATTCGTAATCTGCAAGCGATTTCTTGCAAACTTCCTATTCTCGGAAATAATCAGAAGAGCTTTAGGGCAAGAGAGCGTAGGTTGTGTATCACACACCACCCAGGGTTCAGTTTATGCGTTTATCCTAAAGATCCATTCCAAAGACAACGCTTTAAAGCGTATCGACCCCTTGGCGCAGCTTAGCGCCGAGCGTTCGCTTAATTTGCTGAACTGAACAGCGTCGAGTCGTTGAAATGCGCTCTCTGACTGTTTCTGATAGACTAAGATAAGATCCGCTCTTTCGTCGCTCTGCGTAAAGCGACATCTGGCCATGGACTGCAGAGACGAAACAGACATCTGTATCTAGAGAGAGAGAGACCCATTGCATAATTACACGGAGGCAGGTCGAGTATCAAACGCAAACTGTGCAGGGAACTAAGATTCTGCGAGCACAGCGGGGGCTATTTGACAGGCTTGGGCCATAAATAGGCTTGGTAAATATCCGGAATAGTTATTAGATGGTTTTTAATTAGATCTGCATAGTACATGTTCAGCAACACGACATTCAAAAGGCGGGCGCAGCAGTTCAAATACCTGGGAGCACAGATCACGAGCGATGGAAGATGCGAGAAAGAAATCAGAATAAGAATTGGAATTGTCAAGTCAGCATTTAGCGATATTACGAATATTCTGAAAAACAAACACATAACAATGCCCACTAGAATTGATATACTGAAATTTTTATGTGTGGCCAATACTTTTCTGCATGCTATTGTAGAAAAGCGACAAGCATCCTTTGTTAGTAGATATGAGAAGAAGCCACTGTACTTTGCTCAGTGCATTACTAGAATTTGTCGGAGAGCAGAGGCTGTACTGTGTAAAGTTTGTTCTTAGTGTATTTGTTTATTATTAGGTTTATTTTTATTATTATTTTTATTATTATTATTATTTAGTTTTGTTCAGTTGATTTGTGTTTTCCTTGGTTGTGTACTACTGGTTGTGTACTACTTTTTTATGCTGTGCTTGTCACGAATAAAGATGATTAATACTGCTAAAGGGGTGCGAGACTTGGACAGTGTCCAAATTTCAGTTGCCGCGCGAGTCCTCCCCCCCAAAAAAATCATTGGGGGGGGGGGTGACTCGCGCGGCAACTGAAATTTGGTTTCTTAGAAGGATGATTAGACTCGGTTCGAAAGACAGGATGAAGAACAACGAAGTATTGACCAAAGCGGGAACCCAAAAAGCTGAATGGGCAACAATAATGACAAGACAAATGGAATTTTTGGTCATGTAATGACGAAAGATGGAATAGAGAAGCTTGCTGCAACAGGAATGATTGAAGGGAAAAAGGGATAGAGGAAGATAAAGGAGAAAATATCTGGAAGTTTATGCTATCTACATGTACAGGGAGGATATTACGGAACAATTGATATCATGCATGCAAAAGAAGCCAGACGAAAATGGAGGTCCAATTTTGTCGACATAGAAGAAGAAGAATCTGGAATAATAAATGGCTAAACGATTAAAGTAATGACATAAGCAAACTGCAATTACCACTTCTTACTTCTTAGAGAACGATTTCCTATTACAGGATTATCAAAGTAACTCGAATAAATAAGTGACAAATCTAAGCATAAGCAAACTGCAATTACCACTTCTTACTTCTTAGAAAACCATTTCCTATTACAGGATTACCAAAGCAACTCGAAGAAATAAATGACAAATCTGAACCAGTTTTGCGCTCTCTCTCTCTCTCTCTCTCCCAGTTCCAGACGCACAAATCGTTGATTCTATTATTTTGACTCTTTAATTTTGTCGCTCAGATATCTCTACTTTCGAGAAGTGTTATTTTCACTAGACCTTGCGCCGACGCTCTGAAGGTCGGCGGCGGCGTTTGACCGCTGTATCACCGGCGGCGGCGGCGCGCCGAACAAATTTATCGGCGGCGGCGGGGTGGGCTTCATTGGCGGCGTACAAACGGTTATTACAGTACAATACGCGTGATTACAAAGGATACCATATGATATCGTCGTTTTTGTTCACTCCTCATGGTTTCTGTCACCCGGTTCATTTGAAAACAATACTACAAACGTATAATACACATTAGAAATAAAATTATACAGTTTAAAAAACTTCTTATCAACAGAGCCGTAGCTAGAGAATTCGGCGCCCGGCGACCGGGGCAAGGTAACAATTTGGCGCTCCTAAATTCCGGTGATGACTTTTTTTGCTTATCTGAGTTTTCACGACATAGCAATCTATAGCCTCTAGCAGCTCCAAAACCGGTGGTGAGTTTTTTACTTATCTACAGTATATCTTCTGTATATTACACCGCAAAAAGTGGGTTGTGGTGGTGTACATTTTTTAGAAAGTGTTCAAAATGTGCCCTCCACTAAGACGGCGCCCGGGGAAGCTCCCCCGCCCCCTAGCTACGGTTCTGCTTATCAAATTATATTGCTTCATTTTATATCCCAAATTGACCATAAATGACAACGTTTTAAAAGTTTATGTGCCAACTTAGAAAACAAAGCACCGCCGACATCAGACTAAGAGGAATAATTTTAAACTAAACTAAGAAGAGCTAAACAACAAATGCTCTCAGTTACGATGCATATGTTCACTGCTCGTGTTGTTAACTGTGCAGTTAATTTTAGCATCATTTTAGCATCTTTTTGGTCTTCGCATAACTTTCATCGAAAACGCTTTTCTTTGTCGTAGTCATTTTTCAGAATGTAAACAAAACAGGACGTCATTCGATAGACGAATTAATTAAAGCGATGTAAATAAGTAACGTGTGTTTTTGAGTTAGCTAGTGTTGCCTACATGGTGAAGACATGTTTGTCAATGTATTACAACACTGTAACAACAGTGGTTCCCTGTCATTTAATCCTAGCCATTTAATCCCAGTCACTTAATCCTGAAACTTAAACTTAACCCTCACCCTAACACTAACCCTAACCCTATTAGTTTTTATTCTGTGACGATGTTTAACTATGTTTGTATAACACAAACATTTTTTAAATAGGTTTTTTACATCTTTGAGTGTCATTGGATTATGTGTACAGGGAATGGGATTAAAAGACTTGGGATTATCTGCACTGGGATTAAAAGACTTGGGATTAAATGGCTAGGATTAAGTGACTGGGATTAATTGACTAGGATTAAAAGACCGGCCACCAACAACAGTGTTGGTCTACTCTGGTTACATGACAGAAATAATTTCACCTTAGGGACGCCGGTGTCACGCCTATAGTATCTCGACGGCGGCGCACAGGTCTAATTTCCACATCCGTTTCTGTCCTATCCTGATATTAAACCTGCCACGAAACATCATCGCTGACTTCAACGTAACTTTATTCATTAAAGGTTGTATGCTTGCAGAAACTAATAACACCACCGTCTCCTCCTCCTCCTCGATCCACTCTTCGCATCTCACTCTTTTGCGTCCGTTAAATCAGTCATCACTCAAAATCTGCAACCGCTCGGTTTCATTTGTTGCACCTGAACTCTGGAATTCAATTCCAGGATCCTTACAATTCCTATCCGGCAGCCTAGAAACATATTTGCAATCACCTTTCACTCAACATGTCCTTTATTATTTATATTTGAACTCTCCCCTTGCGCATAGCTAACGTCTAAGACTCGACTAACCCTTTATTAACCTCTTGACTGACCACTAGATGCCGTCTATAGACAGTCTAACGTTAGATTAAATTCCCAAGAGCAGGCAGTTGCTATGACACTATCACTCAGGCGCCATATAAATGCATGATATCTTCTTACTTAGTCATTGTCGATCTTCAATATACAAAGATATCTATGGTTATTACGCGCCTAGATCCAAAATGCTAGGCGTCATATATAGAAATTAATACTTACTGGAAATAGTCTGTCTATGCAAAGACAGCGGAAAGTTGAAGCCAATTTGCCACCATTTTTACTAGCCTATGTTTGGACAATGGTTACCGTGGTCGTCATGAAAATTAGCGCAAAATAGAGAAACGTAAATACAGACCCCGGCTTCTATTAAAACAAATGATTTTATACCGTGGCTGTCTAGACACGGCTTCTATTAGAAATTTTACGGAAATGTTCAGTGGCGGTTCCACGTGGCGGATGAGTGGAGACGCATGCCCACCGGTCTTCCGGACTTACTTTTTACTTGTGAAAACTTTTTTGGGTAAAAGTCTAGTAAAACTACGGGAAAAATTGAGGACGACCTATTTTGCTTGTCAACCCATTTTTCGGTAAAAGTGTAGTAAAATTAGAGATAAAATTCCTCTTTGTCTGCCGTTTTCGTCAAAGTTTATTTGATTTGTTCCTTCTATTTTCATCCCCCACCAAATTCCTATGAATTCATTTCATGCCCCCACCAAGAAATCCTAGAACCGCCATTGGTAATGTTATCGCAATATACAACATGGCAGAAAGCTGGCTTCACTTTCAGACACCATAGACGGGTTCCGGTAACAATCGAATGCTAGACTAGGCGCGGAGGATCCATTTAATCAAAAGGGGAAAACGCTTCGCCAGTCGTTGAAATCGCAATTGAATTCAACGCCTAAACATCAGCATATACTCTACCATCCCGTGATCTCTGCATTAGGCTAATCTAGTTTCATGCGGAATCTAATATTCTAATTGAATGAATTCATCCGATTTGTCAATTAGTCACTTAGCTCAGTATTTTAAAATCGTTGTGTTCATAGACTTCGCTGTCAACCATAAATTGGCGTATTTCTGTAAACCTTTGTCTTTCTGCTTCTATTTGCCTCTAAGTACATTTGATTTACATTATGTATGAATTACCATTAACCCTCTCACCACCAAGATTCGTAACGACTTCTTCTATGTAAAGGGAGTTCACCTCAGTCTATCTCTGCCCAGCCTCCGAAAATTAACTGGTCTTGTGCACCTTTGGATTGTGCATTGAAAGTTCTAAAAATTGATATTTCATGTTTCTGGTTTCGTTCACGTAGTTATTAACCATCAAACATAACCACCATATATAAAAATGTAATGCTTTTCATATTTTTACCTTTTGGGCCAATTGTATACTAACATTGAATGGTTATTTGACTACAACATTTATATAAATGACAATGGACATATGTTTCCCATTATTTTACTCATATTTCAGGAAATCATGTCAGTTACTGTATGTATGAATAAATGTGTAGTATATGCTGCTAAATGTCATGAAAATGCTCAGTCGTGCCAATCTCGCCTCGTTTGACGTTGGCTTCTGTCCAATGCAGTTCCTTCACATAATGTATACTTTGAATATTTGTTGTCGGCTCTTTACCTACTTTACTTTCATTGTACTCGACGTTCCTGTGAGCGTTCCATAATTTTGCTTTTAGACATTACATTTCGCAATTGAAGTTGTTGTTTCAAAGGGGCTTTGTGACTCACTTAGTGTTCTTAGAATGACTTAAATTGTTCCTATTAGATGACTTGCTATGCCAACGTTAGGGTTACATTTAAAAAATTGATTGTAATGAAGAAAACACACGGCAAAAGAAAATTCAGGGGACGTGGTTTCCACCCTAGGTACCTTCGTTAGAATGGCCATGGCTTAGCAGCCCCTACAGCACAGAAGTTGCAAGATATGTTGCAATGTGTTCAAATGGCCCGCTATATATAGTCACCGGATACCTCTTGAAAATATATCGTCGGCTCTCATAAAAAATTTGGCAAAACCGAGGGTGTGGCAAACACCACCCTCAGCGGTGCGAGGGTTAAAGCGTTTTAAAATATCATTGTAGTTTTACAGGCGTCTGTGCAGGTGTAATCCATTAATGCGATCGTATTTTGCGTGTTTTTACAGAATCATCCAGTAACCGTTTAATTCAGCGGAGATAGAAAAACGACGATTCCCTAAATGCAAAGAAAGAACTTCAGATTTTCTGCATGTATTTGACCTGATTTGCATAAATGCTGTCAATAGCAGAACTGCCAAGTCGAAATCACAGTTGATCCGTATAATTACTCAGCATGGACTGCAATACGTAATAAAGACGATTGTGGAACATACAGTCAGCCAGATACTGAACCAGCGAAAAGGTTTTAAAGAAAGCAGAGGCTAAGACTACGATGACTCTGAGAATTTCGGAGATTTACGCAAATGAGTTTGACGTTAGGGAGACATTGCAAAGTACTGGAGATTATCAGATTATCCGTTAAAAGGCGCTGTGAAAATGCTTAGTACAAGAGACGCGTCAAATTCTCAAATGGATTCTAAATTCCGCTTTGGTCAATGGACAGTCTAAATGTCTGGATCATCACACCATAGGCCTAAACTTCTATTGGGCCTCTAGTCTCTAGCCCACGCCCTTTTTGAGCGGCTACCATAGGGAAGAGGAAGGTATAGGGATTGCCCCATTTTTTCATCCGAGTTTGCTTCAGTGCATCACACGCAATTGCAAAAAACATGTCACTAAAGCTTCCGGAAACAATCGTCCTGTTACTTTGCGTCTGTGAGATCGCTGACGTCATCAGATCCTTTGACCCCGAGTGTCCGAGGTCGATCGCCGAGCCTCGTTTTCGCCTCGGATTTCTTCCGGCCTTGACGAACAAAGGTCATAACAAGCACTTCATGGGAGCGTTCATGTGCGCCCTGAGGCGCATCAACTGCGATGGTCGACATCCGTTCCGCCTCGACTACGACGTCTTCGACAGCAGGGCAGATCCCACGGAGTCGATCCGCGGGATGACCGCTCAGTACATCAACGGCACGGTGGCGTTCATCGGACCGGAGGACACGTGCGCCATCGAGGCAAGGGTCGCTGCCGCCTGGAATCTGCCAATGATCGCATTCGTAAGTACGCTCCGACGCCTTTATGAGAGAATCGACGCTAAACATTATTAAAGACGACTCTATCTACGTACAACTATCGCTATTCATTACGTGCGAAGTCTTCTGCGATTTCCATTTTCAGATTAAAGACGATTTGCAAAGGAATTACTTAATTTCCTCTATTTAGAAATTCCTATGAATCGCTTGACTTGGGATTCGACTAAAGAACACTTTTGTAAATGAAGCCCGAGTCCAATTAATTAATTATCCACAGCCAAAAGTTTGGCTGCCATTAAATTTGTGAGAAAGCGTTTTTAATTATTTAATATTTAATTTATTTAATAGATTATTTAATTCACTGATTAGAAAATAATATATTGTTTGACGTAATATTCGTCCGTTTAATATTTTAAGCTACATGTAGGCTATCTTTAAGCCTAAATGTGATATCAATTTCTTTTATTTTGTCAATAAATGTATCTTTCTGGACGAACAGAGATCATAACAAGCACTTCATTCAGGGGCGTAGCCAGGAATTTGATTTGGGAGGGTATAAATATTTTGGGTGAGTATAAATCTTAACTATAAACCACATCAACCATACAAACCACATATAACCACATGTAAATCACATAAAAAACTTTAAGGTAGACTGATTTGGGGGTATATATATATATACCGATATACCCCCCGTCGCTACGCCTCTGACTTCACTCTGTTGAAAGTAACAACGTGAGACAGGCATCTCGACAATTGAGACTTAGTGGGAAGTTAGTGTCACAGAAGTCAAAGAATTATCAATTATGAATCATGTAAAAAATAAACGGGAAATAAGAGTTAGTTTCTGATCGAAAGCACTTTATGCCAGCAGTTGTGGAGTTAGATATGATCTTGCTTAAAGAATTCAAAGGTAAGTAGCTACGTAGGTGATCTGGCGTTTACGTGTCTCAGGTGCTACAGACCGCGTTCAATGACAGCCGCTAATCGACGGAACGACGCTTAAGTAATGTCCAGAGTGCTTAGATGTCACGCAATCAACGTTCGTTCCATTGACATTGACCAGAAATTATAAAGGAAGGAGTGAACGCGAGACGCTGCTTTGTATGCACACGACGTCCAAAGCGACACAGACAGGGTTGCGGAAAAGGGGAAACCAAAGTTTCTATAGACCAACCTTTTCAGTCCCGACAGAGGGTAAGAGGGGCTCTCGGTCTTTCTGTCTTCACGTCGTTCATTATAGTCCAGCCACAAGTAGGGCAGCAGTCAGGAAGGAGCTCTGAGAAAGGTGCCACTAGTGGGTCGATTCTTGCAGAAATATTAACCGAACTAAATATTTTAGGGTTGTATAAGATTCATATCTTGAGATCTGTTGCATATTTTTAGATTATGTGGTAGCATATTGGCAATCCCCCAACTGTAAAAAATGATTTCAGAGCCATTAGTTATCCTAGCGGGGTCTGGGACAGAGCCCCAACCGCCGCCCCAGTTTAGGATAATACTCTAGATTCAAATCTTGAACTTTGGAGCAAATTTGCCTACATACATTATATCCTATTCGGCAATCATTTTTTCCTCATTAGGCAAAACGCTCTTAATATTTCTGCAAGGATCGACCCACTAGTGTTAGCCTTCTCAGAGCTGCTCCTTGACCTCTGTCCTGTGGCTGGACTAATGAACATGAAGACAGAAAGACAAGCACGTCCAAATAATGCAGTTCGACTAGGCCCCAGGGAATCTGGGGAGCGTCATGAGCTTTAAAAGTAGCGATAAAAAGGGTACAACAATTATTCACCTATAGAAGTTGTAGTTGTTACGAGAGACGGAATTATCCCCTTAACTGGGGACCCCGGATATATCCGTCCATTTTACATTGAGTTACTGTTAAATACACGGTTAAGAGGTTAAACGAGTAATTGTAATCGCTCGTTTGATCCCGTCTCCCATTGCAAATTACCGTAGAGATTTAATTAACTTAGTAGAAGATGGAAGCACAGGACAGGCAAGAGCCGTTAGAAACCGACTTAGGTCAAACTGAGCTCATCCTTCGTCAGAACTCGACTTTAGCGTCGAAAGTTCTTGACCAAAGTTACTTCCTCGCGTTAGATATCTTCACAGGATCAAACATCCGTCTGCATTACGCTCTCATTCGATCAGCGTCCAATCTCCTTTGCCATTTGTTGCTTCTTCGGATGGAAAGCATCAGGTCAGCATGATTAACGTCACCTCCATTGGATTATCAGTTCAGGCAGAGTGACTCGTCGCATCAACGGAATTGCTTCAGTCAAATAATTCTCCATTGTTTCCATGGAGACAGACATAAACCGAAGTCCTCCAGACTCATCTGATTCTGTCAGCCTCTTATCCTCTCACAGACATCCTCTGCCTTCATTTGTGTTTCACTGCTGTTGCTTTCACCAAAGGGCATGTCTCTATTGCAGCCGACAGAGTATGTGAGCATTTTGCTCCCGTTTCCACTGAGTGAGTGTGTTATTTTAAATCACAATTGATCTTACAAGAAACGACGTCACTCCTCTGTTAACCCACACAGAGTGACAGCTCACGAGTCGATTCAGTGGCACTTGACCAGCGTCTTCAGAATCAGTTTATTAGTATCAAAGTCAGAACCAAAGATCGTTAATATTACAATTCAATGTGGGAAAATAGTTATATGTCTCAGAAATAAATGTAAATAAATCTACAATAATCTAGGATAAGACCTTTATAGTGATTCCATGTACTTTTTCTATTGTTATTAGTTTACTAGATTTGTATCATTATTCTCTAATCTCCATGACTACAATTTAACTTCGTGTTATCCTCGTCATCTAGTCTTCGTCATCATCAACATTTTACGACTGTGAATAGGACAAATGAACTGGTTAAGAAAAATTGCAGGAGCAAGCAGAAGACAAAGAATAAGAAACAAAATGATCAGAGAAAAGACAGAGCAAAAAGAAACGATACTTGAATCAATACAGAAACGAAGACTGAAATGGTTTGGTCATGTTGAAAGAATGAAGGAAGAAAGAATACCAAAGAAAGCGCTATTCAACTATGTTGAAGGGAAAAGGAGAAAAGGAAGACCAAGAAAAACATGGATAAAAAACTTAAAAGAGGATGCAGAAGAAATGCAAATGAACTTCATACAAATGATTGGGGCAGCAAGAGACAGACAGAAGTGAAAGGAACTCGTTCAGACCCATCGTCCAACCCAATGGGGAACGACTGAAGAAAAGAAGAAGAAGAAGAAGAAGAAGAAGAAGAAGAAGAAGAAAATATGACAAACGTGGATGAAAATGCTTATTTCCAGGTTTTAACGATAGTTGTGCGTTTAGATTTATTGCTTACAGGTAAAAATCTCGGATTCAAATTTGATTCTTCTCTAAACTTCGAAACACAAATCTCCTAGCTGTCAAAAGCCTGCTATGTTCATATTCGTGCCCTTCGTCGTCTACGTCCTTGTCTCGATATAAAACTGCCTCTACAATCATCATCATCATCATCATCATCAAGCTCCATGGGAGCTGTACCCGTAGGTGTCGACAGCCTGAATCACAATTTGTCTCCATCTTTCTCGGTCCTATGTTGCTCTGGTCGGTGTGTGCAGCTCCGCGTTCCCCCATTCTTTGATAGCATCCAACCACTCTCTTCTCGGTCTACCTCTGCAATAGCCACTTCAATTGTCCACTTCAAATTAGATTACTGTAACTCCCTCTACTATAACCTTCCCAAAGCCTCTATCAACAAATTGCTATCAATACAAAATGCACTGGCTCACGCTGTTACTAAGTCACCTAAATTCTCCCATATTTCACCCATATTAAATTCATTGCACTGGCTTAAAATAACTGGACGTATCCAATATAAGATAATAACACTTTAGCTCACTTCAGTCATAAAAATCTGCACAGCCTCCTCGACCCACACGATCGACATCTCACTCATTCACGCCCACTGAATCAGTCATCCCTGAAAATCTGCAACCGTGCCTTTTCATGTGCAGCATCTGAACTTTGGAACTCTATCCCATCATCCCTCTGCAACCATAGACACTGTGAAACAACAAAATCTGAATTCTAGATTCTCACAACTCCTGCATTATCTTCTCATGGCTTCAGATCTACGCTTAAATTGTTCCTTTTTCTTAAATCATTTCCCCCATAGCTATAACACCCTACCCTCACTGCCTTTCGGATATATTGACCATTGTCTGGCTAATCATTCACTTTTCCCATAGCTATTTTTAAGATAGGCTAAGCGCCTAATAATAAGCACTACTGCTGTACTACTTATCAAAGTGCTATATAAATCCACGAAATTTTACTTCCTTGATTACTTTTTACTTAAATGCCTATTTATTTTCTTCGCAGTTAACAGATCAATCGGTTTTTGCTACTGTTTCTTTGACACCGCAGTGCTTTAAATTACAGCAGATATTAACATGTACACACTACACATTATTAATTCCACAAATAACATTCAAGTTATACTAAGTTAAATTTAGTCAAATTTAATAATATTATATTATTTTAAATGTACAGTATGTAGTCGAACGGGTATCACGGCACTTGATCTCCCGACATTTAATACCGCGACATTTAGTCCCGGACATATAGCCTAAACCCGCCAACAGATAATTCCGCGACACTTAATACTCGACAGCGTTGACAAAGTTTAATAAAATTTAGGAAAAGATGATACACTAGAGAAGACAATAATGCTAGGGATGGTAGAATGGGAAAGAAGAAAAAGGCAGACCAAGAACAACGTGGATGAAAAAAATTACAAACTGGACCGAAACAACTATTACAGATGCCTAAAGTAAAACTCAAAAGAGCACTTCATGGAGACAGTTGGTTCATGTCATCGCTCAGCGTCAGTGTGACGGAGGAGCATGACGACGACGACGACGATGATGATGATGGTGGTGGTGGTGATGATGCTGATGCTGCTGCTGCTGATGATGATGATGATGATGGTGATGATGGTGATGATGATTCGAACGTGAAATCTACGTGATTTTTGTCTTTCTGTTCCTGGTTTTACTTGTTTCCGTTCATTTGAAATTCGTTTCCGTTTTAATGGATTTCGTTTATGTATAGAAATGTCGTGAATCTGCCACTTCGAACAATAAGATCTATCCGACTTTTGTCCGGACGATTCCTTCGACTTCGAAGGTATCCAAGTCGATCATTTCGCTGATGAAGAACTTCTCGTGGACCTCGTACACGGCCATCGTCGGCAACAACTCCATGTGGCGAGAGGCGGCGGCAACACTCAAAGCCCTGGCCGCTGAGAACAACATCAGAGTCAACCAGGAGAAGTTCTTCCACGAACCCTTTGTACGCACTGACTACATACCACCACTGGTCGAAGACACCTACAAAAACACAAGAAGTAAGATTCCACTGATAATTTCATCGCTTTACGCTTCCTCTCTAAATAAGTAAGTAAATAAAGTAAGTAAGTAGGGGTAAAATCTCATGGATTTGTATAGGCATAGCGCTTTAGAAAGTAGTACAACAGTAGCTGCTTATTCTTATGCGCTTAGTCTTTCTTAAAATAGCCATGGGAAAGGTGCATGATCAGCCAGGCAGTGGTCGACATAATCTTAGGCAGGTTGTTATAGGTTGTTATAGGTTGCTAGGTTGTTATAACTATGGAGGAAATGATTTTAGAAATAGGAAGGATTTTAGCTTAGATCTGAAGTTCTGAGGAGATAATGCAGGAATTGTGGGAAATGAGGACTTAGAATTTATTGTTTTACATAATTTATTATTTAATTAGTAACCAAAGGTCTTATTTCTCAACAGCTATTCTTCAGAAATTGCTCTTGACCATCATCAACAGAAATTGTGAATTTTTTTCAACAAATCTCCATTTTGTTTATGCCAAAGCAGTTTATCTTGACAATCTGGCGATCTCTTTTGTCTCTGAATCTTTAATCTCACCTACAGTAAATTGTCAACAAATAGCAGACTTTTAGGCTAGCACTATTCAGCGTATTTGTAATTCAAGCGAACGAAACTCAGCATAGTAAATGGTCGACGCTCGCTTTCTTTGGTCAAAGAACTTCGACCCAGGTAATAGGTTTAGGAAGTATCCTTTATGCAATAACCTTGCCTGCAGCAATATATATATATATATATATATATATATATATATATATATATATATATTCCTGCTGATGTTGGCGAATGGTGAGCATCGGCGCGTATTTATAAGCCGTGTGGACAGTCGATATACCTATGAACGCCAGGAGGCAAAGGAAATTACTGTTTTTATTGATAACAATTTTCCTCCGAGCAGAACAGCAAATATTCAAAGCAATTCGCTGCTTGACATCATCATCCGAGGCTAAATAAACGCACCGCGTGCAAAAGATGACGCATCGCATTACGCATGGTCCAAAGTCACGTACGTCTGGCCAAATTGAATAAACATCAATTTACAAAGGATACAAAGTATATCATAGCCAATTTGTCTTGTCTTGTCTTTAACTGTCTTCGCTCAGAAGATTGACTGCATTGTTGACTGTCTTCTGTCATGTGCTACGGTCTTCTGCTGTTCTTGTCGCCTGCTCTATAATGTGTCCTGTCCATTCTTTGACGTTGTCTTCACACTTCTTTCTTGGTCTACCTCTGTATCGTGATCCTGGCATTATTATTATTATTATTCGACGATTTGTGAAGCGCCGTAACTGGGCCATCGGCCAAAACCAAAAGCGCTGTACAGTCAACAGTCAACTATACGATTGTGCCTTGTATTATTTCTTTCTCTAGACATTCTTGTTTTGTTCGCACAATATGCCTCCAGTATTTCAGCTTTCTTTTTTTGTTTCCAGTAGGGTTATTTGAACCAATTATTATTATTATTATTATTATTATTATTATTATTATTATTATTATTGTTAAATTATTAACACGATTAAACACATTTTCCATATCTAAAATTTTCTGTATTGTCATGCTATAGTAGCATAATACTTGGCAAGTTGTCTAATTGCCAAGATGTCTTCAGAATCGCAATGTTCATGCTGTTTCTGTGACTTGCGAACGTTAGCGCTGCTTGGAAAAGGAGAGTGCATGGGATGCCCGTATTCTGGCCTGAACTGTGTTATCTTAATTCTCGTTAGTTATCCAAAATCCATCGCGCGCGCTCTATCCTTTGCCATATTATTTGTTGTCTTTCCTGGAACTTGATCGGTACTAATATCCGGCGATAAAAGTCCTAATTACGTTATCCGAATGTACGAGAAGTCGTCGCTGACCGCAGGAAATGAAATTATGCGCAATATACGCATACACGCATACAGCTCTTCGGTCAATTTAGACGTAATGTGCTCAGCGCATGCTTCAGTTCCTAGTATTCTAGGAATGGCTAAATACTCGTGTCAAATTGGCTGCTAAGCCAAACAGCCAAAACAGCTAGTAACACGTAGGCGCTACACTCTGTTGTATCAGTCATTCTTTTCTACGCTTAGATTTCTGCGTAGACAGCGCCTGATGGTCAATGGTTGGACCAGAACACTGGAACAACAAATTGACAAGATAGCCGGATGCCGGATCCAGTTTTAGGATCCAATCTGCTTCTGGACCTGAGCATCCGCAGTCCATAAGCAGGGCATATAATGGTGATACAACGCGGTCAACATTGACCGCAATAAATAAAGTATCCACTGTAATGAAATAGCGATTCGCCGTAATGACAGTGTTTCGGCGCTTAAAACTCAACATGAAGACCTTTGGCAGAGCGCCGTAAACTTCACTGAATGTGCAGCAAAATGCTGTGGCGACATCACTGTGGTAATATCTAACTCACGAGAAGAAAAAACGGTGTTCCCGTTTTCTTGGTCGTCGAGAAAGTAATAAAATTGTCATCACGGTTGGAGAAGGTTTTTTAAACTAGACCAGAGGTTGTCAGCCGGTCGTACGCGTACCCCTACGGGTACGCGAGCCGCTGTCAAGGGTTACGCGAAGAAAAACAAGAATTTAAAAAAATTGCGGAAAAAAACAAAAATACTGATACAAAGACAAGTGCCATCGCGAACAGTAAATGTCTCTTGCTTTCGGTGGACAGAAAGAAAGTGAACGTGACAAAAGAAGCTTAGACGCATGTAGGGTGGGTTGGCAACTGGCTGGCCTTCGTATTAAAACTGGCCATCGTATTAAAAAGACATGAGGACTAAGAAACATCGTTGACATTTTCGTTATGTCAACATATAAAACTATGAAATAAACAAAGAAACGCCGAAAACTATGAGTGAGCGGGACAACGGCAACGAAGGCGATGCATGTGCCAAGGGCAGTGTCGTGCAGAGGTGGTTGGTTGATGTACGTGCACTAAGTTGTTCAAAAAACTAAAAATCGTATATAGCATTTTCCGGTATATGGACGGCACATCGAAAATGTTTCCGGTTTTTAAGTGAAAAAAACATTTAAAGGAGCAGACAAACGTTGCTAGGTAAAATAAAAACTTTTTGCATTTTTTATTATTTAAAATTTTCAATTGATATAGCATAGCCATAGCCTATACCCATACTTCACCTCTCATTTGGATGCCCCCATCTGGTCCGGGACCACCGCCGCATCGCCCCTTCCTCTGCACGCCACTGGCCTAGGGGGTACTGGCCTAGGGGGTACGCGCGAAGTTCAGATTTTGCTAGGGGTACAATTTTTTAAAAGGTTGGGAGCCGCTGCTTTAGACCAGAGGTTCCCAAACGTGTTGGATTTCGGAACCCTACTTTGTTCCCAGCTTAGCTTGCGGACCACCCACATCATTTAACAAGTAAATGTTACAGTTAATATATAATTAAAATAACGGGCAGACTATTCCCACAACACCAGTTGGCTTGCTTTCCTAAGACGACGATGCGGACAATCATTATACCTGTGTACAATCAGACACCGAGCAAACGTTGTTACATTACAACATCAGCTACTCCGTCAATTATCTTAAATACAATTACTGTTAATGAGATGGGTGTGCCTGATTTTTTGCACAGCCTGTCAATTCTTTATTGTATTTTGACAAGCACGCACGCAAGTCACTTTCAACGAAAAGTCCGGATCTATAGGCCTACTTTGTTTTCATTATTGTTCCCTTATTATTAATGACTAAGAGACTAAGATCATATGATGGTGTTATTTGTGTTTTTGACGTGTCATGTTATGTCATGTCATGAAGCCGTCGTCGCTATGCGAAGGTTGGCCGCAACGTTGAACAATAATTCTCCACTGCTCCCTGACGTGACGTGTTTTTTTTTAAATTCTCAATTCTTCTGTTAGCCGCTATGGCCCAAGCTCTATAACTCTGAATAGCGTGTGATGCTGTGTACTATTATTTCTTATTGTTGCTGAGGTCTGGTGGTCTTTGTTTATGATTAATAGATGCAGCTCTAGGCGGTCTGGTGGCGGCCGGGGGAATTTGTGTGTCAGAATTACACGAAAAGAAAGTACTGAACGCCTTTAATTTCCTCTTTCTTTTCTCCAGGGCCAGGCGGCTGGTAACTGACTAAGCACAGTACGGAGCGAAATGTTTCTGTAATGTTAATTTAATATTTCTTTATTGAAACAAAATCTGTTATAAATAGCGTTCTGAATGAGATCTTTCAACGAAATAATCTGGTGTCGTCTACTGGGACCTCTGCACGCTCACGAGACCTCCGGGGCTGTCCATTAATTATGTCAACCATTTTTGGCCAATTTTTGACCCCCCTTGTCATCAACAACTGTCAACTTTAAGTTAACCCCCCCCCATAATTACGTCAAAAAATTTTGACCCCTTTTAGATCAATGACAGGTCCCAATAACAAGGTTAATATTTTTGCGATGATGACCATTTTTTCCTTTTTTTGCTCGTCGAGTGTCAAAATGTGATGGTTAAGGCCTTTATTGCCATGCTTTTTTCCATTATAACAAGTAGTATTCCATGAAATTTCCTATTTTTCGATTATTTGTAATAAGTGAAATTGTTGACGTCAACTTCTCTTGGCCCCATCCCCCCTGTCAACAACTGTCAAACTTTTTCAAACCCCCTCCCTCCCTAAATTGTTGACGTAATTAATGGACAGCCCCTCGTTGGTTTTCCCCTTTCCCACTAATATTATAGTATTGGTCTATATCTAGATATCATGTGGCTCTAGTACTTTATGTCTAATGATTTATAGCCTATTATTATTGTTATTGATGACTCTACCGGCACACATAATTTGAGAACAAAGTCTGCTAATGCTAAAATAATGAAGTGCTAGTTAATATTTTGGAAGGTTCCCGCGGACCCCAGCCATATCCTCCGCGGACCCCCTTCGGTCCGCGGACCACAGTTTGGGAACCGCTGCTTTAGACAGCATTAGTTTCCCGTTTAATTTCCGTATGCAAGCCGTAACTTAATTTTAATTAAAATTGAAAAGCAAGTGATAATTTATATAGCGCTTCTTGCTCAGTTGGGTCATTCAATCGGAGTTGAACTTGATAAGAGGCTGGTTTGAGCCAGAGCCGTAACTAGAGGGGCGGGGGCAAATTTACTGGGTGTAAATAAAAGAAGAGCCGTGACGACTAAAAAAAGATCATCATCCCAAAAAATGGAGTGTTTATTTATTTATAGAAAAGGAATAAGAAAACTTCGTGACAACTAAAAAAAGGTCATCACCGAAATTTAGAAATTTAGGGGCGCAAAATGGAAATCTTGCCCCGGGCGCCGAAAACCCTAGTTACGGCTCTGGTTTGAGCATTGAGAAATCAGTGCCTAGGCTAGCGTGCGGTCAAAAGCCATTGACGTAAGGATGAAGATTTGCAGTTTATTGCCTCGATGACAATGGACGTCTCTCGCTTTTAATTCGTCGCATTCAGTTTCTTGATGATTAATGATAGCGTCGGAATTATTGCTTACAGAGAAACAGGTGCTTTGTATTGTTAAGCGGTAGATTCGAGATGTTGCTTTTGATTATTTTGATATTGGACTTATATTTTAACAGTTCGAGAGAAAATTAGCCATTTGACTAATGAACGAATGATAAAATCGTCTGAACAAGCAAGGTCTTTTTTATAGAAACGTCTGAAAAAGTAGGCAGCAAATTGACTATAATAATAAATAATTTGCAATTCAGAAATTGCTCAAGATTCATATTAAACTTTAAAATAGGTACAGGTTCGCCCATACTCGATTTCGAGCTTCGGGCCCGGCGCTGATCTCCGGTGTCAGGCAAGCAGCGACGCATGTGATTAAATCCATTAATCTAGAGTAGTTTGCCATTGCTTTCTCTATACCCGCGTTTTACTTTCCCAGCCACAGCTGCTATACTCAGTTACCACCGCCCTGTAGCGAATGAAGGCTGAGTCGACCTTAGGGGCTCGTGCGGGATTGAACCCGTTCTGTCAGCGTGCCTGTCTAGCGTGCTACCAATCTGATATGTTAAATGAGAGAGATACAAATTAGCAAATCATCTACTATGTAGCACGATTTTGTTCTGGCTGCTGACAGAAGAAGAAGCTGGAAAAACGTACGTTACGCTTTCTCTGTTTTGTAACTTTCGCACTTTCATCATTGAGCTAATAGATGTCAAAAGCCCAGCATAAGACTTGGGAAGACCAAGGTCTCCGATCAGATCGGCGAGGTCTTTCTGATTGGGAAGTACGGCTTTCTTATCTAAAGCTGCACCTGTGCAATTCTATTCTAGACCTGCAATAACTCCCTCGCTGTCTGACTTGCCGCTCTTCCCTAAAGATGGTTGATCCCTCTGCGCATTTGTGGCAACGTAGCAGAATGCATCTGCTGGTTGCAAGCAGCCTCTTGATGCCATCTGAATCAAGTTTTGCTGGTCACTATTCGCTTACTCAGCAATGAGATGAACTAAAATGGTGGCTTAAGACACCCGCACTTTTATTATTCCATCGATACGACAAGAAGGTCACAGAAAGTGCTATGAAGTTCTAATAGATTCCAGAACATTCTGGAAAAGCCTACTCAAATATGACAACCTCTATACAGCTTCCAGTGTTCCAGAATAATGTGAATGTTTACTCACCATAGAATGTGAACCGAGAATGTTTTCTATAATAAATGAATTTCAAAATAGCATTTCCCTGACCCCAAAAGCAACTTTGTGGAACAACCGATGTTTTCTAATTAGAGACTAGGAAAACACATTTTGAACCCATAAGCAAAAATATTTCTTTTTTTCTAAGTTTAGTCGATAATTATTGGCTACACTCTTATTGGCCTAAATGTGGAAAAAGGAAAATGTTTTATGTTTGTTTCGGCGGCAATTGCCTTCTTTTTGTGAAATGAAGTGAAGTTAGTTATTGAATCTACTGTTTGGACGGGTTGACAGTAATGAAAGTTTCAATAGATTCAACTTCTTGCTGATGTTTCGGGAAATAAACCATAGTCTTTGAATGCAAAGTGCAAATGTACAAAAACAGCCACGGGCAATATAAAATATGATGTGCATCTACGAACAAGATGAAAATATTTATGATGCAAATGTCCTGCTCTAGTGAGTCTAGTCAGTCTAGTGCATAACGTTGAAAATTCATCTCTGTGCTTTATGAGAATGAAAATGAGAATTTCTGCTTCTGAATACTAAAAATTCGACGAATCGTTTAGAAAATACAGTACTGACTCGTCTTCTGGGTCAAAGGACAGAGATAGATTCATTCTCACAGTCACGAACACTCGCTAGAAGAATCCACACGCGACAGACGCCATGCTGAATTAGACGCGACTGGCTGCGTCGTAAATAGTATTTCTGCGAGAAAGTCTCTGAAATTCTGTCCATATACTTTCATAGACGAACGAGAGAGAGAAACAATATCAGCCGTGTTACATGAATGCAGCATACACACTCCATTCATATTTAAGCAAAATTGAATATTGTCTACTGAAATCAAATAAAAGCTATTTCGTCATTACGCGTTCTCCGTTGTAGGTTTGAGCTGTTTTTTGTTCATTGAAAAGCAGACTAAGCACTAAAATGAACAAATTACAAATGAATAAAATGCGTCGATGACTCTAGAAATGATTTCATCTTGACCTATGTTTTTGCGGGAATTTGCTCAGCAACAGACAAAGAGATAAGTTTATAATTTATCGTTAATTAATTATGAAGTTTATTTCGAATCGGGCAAGCATTTTGCGCTAGACATGGCTTTTTACTTTCGATAGATAAATGGCATGGCAGGAAGTAAGATTGTACCTTTTGTAACCCAAACAAATTTTCCTAAGTACTTTTGAGAGACAATTTGTCGAAACTGTGCAATATTCTATCTGCACAGTTTGTTCCCTTTATTGCACAACGTCAGAAATTGCGGTAGGCGCCTACCTGTTATGCATTCATCCATTGTGCAGTCTGACGCTTTCTGATAATGTTTTGACTATTTACTTTGCTAACAATAAGACGGATTGAGTCATATGCAACTCCCGTCTATTCATTCAGATAAGCAGCACACTGATGGATCGACACACATTTGAACTGAATTGCCTAATTGAATCAATGATGCTTTGAGTTCAACTGACGACCGATTCCTTGCTTTCGCTGCAGTCTACGTGTTCCTTGGAGATTATCACGCGCTGTTGGACTTTGTGCGTTACATGCACTCAAAAGACACGAATGGACAGCTGAAGAAGAGCGAATACGTCGTCATCGCAGTCAAAGATACGACCTACGACTACAGACACAGAGAGAAATACCTCATGAAATGTAAGACGATCTTAAAACACGACGCCCGTCAAAACACAGCGCCCGTGCATTTCTACGCCATACACGTCATAACGAAATCAGTATATATGACCATTGACCATGCTCTTTAATCTAGTCTCCTGCAACCTCTTATCACTTTATTCTGAGGAAATATACTTCATACTGCATAACAGAATTTGTAAATATGCTTCATAGGGCCTACTGCAATATAAAAATGGAAATATTTTATACTGCATACTAGAATATGGGCGAAGAGAGATGTATCGCAGGAGTAAATATAGGGCTGACAGCTTAATGCTATTATATGTGATCGCGTATTTATGGAATTTCTTTAATGCGCCGCATATTCTTCCGTTTTTTTCTGCACATTCGATTTCTGCATAAATATTTCGCAATTCAGATATAATCAGCTTATACATAACAATAGTTAATGATTTTGAGACTGTCGATGACTGCACTAAGCGTGAAAACACAAAGCCAAGATCATGACAGATAGACTTTTACAGGCGTCGTCGTTTGTTTCAACCGAGGCGTATGACGGTGAATTGTGTTTGGTTTCGTAGTCGTAGAGAATTTGGTTGAAGAGATGGTCGAAGCATTTCAACAGGTTCTCATTTTGCTGCCGAAGGCTCCGAGTAATCAGAACTACGACCAGCTGCTGGACGAAGCAAGACGCCTCTCCTACGAAGAGCCCTTCAAGTCACCGAAGCCACCGGACCTAGAACCTCTGTACGGCATGAAGGTCCCGGTGAGAATAATTATGACTGGAGATTAGATCGATGGTTCAAATTCGGGTTTGGTCAGATTGAGAGCGATGAATGATGATCTTGAAGTGGCGTAGGCGCTACTTTAAAATCAAATTGCTTGTGATCTTAGCCAGTGTGGTTTCAGTTATTGATTATTTTTCAGTCACAGTTACAGTTAAAGCTATTGACATTATTTTTCAGTTACAGTTACAGTTAAAGTTATTGTCATTTTTCAGTTTCAGTTTCAAAAGTTTCAGTTACAGTTAATTATTTTAAGTTATTTTCAGTTGATCGCCATTGAATACATTAATGAAATTTTGATGTTTTTTCTTAATAAACAATAACTCTATTCTCCCTAATTGATTGGAAAATCTACTTATATGTCCATATTTTCACATGCATGTCCATTAAAACATGACATAAATAATTTCGGAAGATCGAGAGTTTCAATATGTTTAATAGAAGATCTTTTTATGTGTGTTTGACTTCTTAAGTTTGTCATTTTTCAGTTATTTTAACTTTTTCAGTTATTTATTTATCAGTTACAGTTATTTGTATTTTTCAGTTATGGTTACAGTTACAGTTAACTGATTTGTTATTTTTCAATCAACTGATATTTCAGTTACAGTTTCAGTTTACTTAAACCACACTGATCTTATCACTGCAGCATCCTAATAAACCACTTTGAACCCAGTTATTACTATTGTTATTATCAATGTTATTGTTGCTACAACTTCAATTCTCTGTTTGCTACATTTTATTGACTAAGCTATTTGCCACTCTGCTAAGAAACTTAAGTTCTTTCAGTTAATATGCTGCGTGTTAAAAGCGCTGTCTTGGCTCTCTGGAGGGAAGAAAATTAAAACTTATCGCATTTTACGAGAACTTTCATCTATTCGAAGTCGTCAAGAATTGCGTTTTACGAAAAATTCGATGGCGACCGATTTCTCATCAACAGAGAACAAACGTATTTTTAAAGTATAAACTATGAAGGTTTTTAAACACCCAAAATTATGAGAATGCATGACACACTGGTATTAATCGGTCTTTAACCTATATGCCACATTCTTTATTTAATAGCATTGTATAATTATCGGCCTACTTGGCGTTGTGCGACCGGTTCACGCCAGAACACCAATGTTAAGCAATGTTGAACGCGGGATCTAGTCGTAGTGCAGGCGATCCAAAAAAACTGTTGATCGCTTAGGCGCCGATAAGTTTGTAGCAGCGTTAAGCTGTAAAGGTAAAGCGCGGGCCCAGAGAAAGCAATGGCAAACTACTATAGATCAATGGGTGTATGTCCGGATCTTGCTTAATGAATTATGTTACTTCGCGAAACACGCAATATATTTGCCTCAAAGGTTCTGCGCACTACAGGCTATGAATTGAATGACTTTCCTATTAAAAGTCAATTACTCATAGCCACTTCCATAGCTATACAGATCAATAATTGTGCCACGTAGGTGCCAATATACGCAGCCTATCTCTACGACGCAGTCAGCATCTATGCCATGGCACTCAGAGAGACTCTTCAGGAGAACTTAGACGTTAGAAACGGAACGGCAATTGTCCAGAGGATCAAAGGAAAACCCTACCACAGTCAGTTTACGGACGATTACTCATCTATCCACCGAATAATCTCGTTTCTTTTATTAAGCATATTTCAGTTTTCTTATTAATTTTGTCGATTCTTGTCTTGAAAGAAATCTGTAACTCGGTTCAGTGACTCTAGTAGATCAAGATAGGCCTACGTAAACGATTAACGGTTACGAGTTGTTCTATTTCTTTGTGCATGCTATTTTCGCTGTATCTATCAGAAATAGAAGTTTCCTGGTGTAGGCCTCTGTTCCAGCATCTGCAATACCTCTGGATGCGCCTAGGCTGCAATTCTGTTAGCGTGAATTCATTCTGAAGGTCTGTTGTCCAAAAGGTATACAGGGACACAGCGTCTACATTGACGAGAGTGGAGACGCAGAGGCAAATTACACGGTCTTAGCGTTGATCGGTGATCCCGAATGGAATCGATCGCGTGGAATCGACAGATCGCTTCTTCCCGTCGGTCACTTCCTCACCAGAGGACAGGCATACCCGGTGAGCGATCGACTCATCGCAGCATATCGTATGCGCTTATTATTGGACTCCTCTGATCATCATATATCCTACGCTCTTTAGCAGGGTCGATGGCTCACTCGGGAGAGTGTAAGCTCTAAAACCGGGCTACTATCATCTATAATTTGTAATGTGTCAACGCAGTCACTGTATTAGTTGCCACAATAATTTCTACGTTTAATAATAATAATAATAATAATAATAATAATAATAATAATAATAATAATAATAATAATAATAATAATAATAATAATAATAATGTTCTATTGGCCCGTGGTTCAAACCCAGGCGCGCAGAGATCTCCTCTCTCAAGCAATCACATGTCCGCCGGCACAGAGTGGAAGTTAAAACGGATGGTTTTTGTTTTTCGTATCGTAAATTCCCAGTATGTCCATTTCTTAACGATCGTCAAATATACTACTAACTGAAACTTATGTCTAACAATGCGCATCGCCTTGTGACCAATGTGCCGTGATCACTGGTCTTGTGGTCAATTTTCTCTTTGTCCATATGACCAAAGTGGAGTGACCAATTTATTGTCCAGTGACAAAATAACCTATCCTGCAACCAGTTAGACCTGCCAGGCTCACTACGCTCGTGTCTTCATATCCTATGCGTGTTAGATTGATGCCTTCATATTCAATTATCTAATTCATCTTGCACCTCGACTCAGTTATTTGATGAATTTAGATGAGCTCTATTGATATCAAATCAAACACGTTACTTTATTATCAGTCTCTGAAATGACAAATGATTTTTCATCATGCATCAGTTTTTAAATCTCAATTCAATTATTACGATTTCAGTCCACAGGTCAGATACAAATTCCTAATGAAAATCGCTTAATAACGTTAATAGCATTGAATATAAAATCCAATTATTCATTCATCCGCGCGCGCTACTAGCTTATGATTAATTAATTATTCGTCCAGAAGAAGGCTATATAAATAAAAATACCTTGTTTCAGAACATAGCAAACGAAGTTCTTGCTATTGTCTTAGGAATGGAGGAACACAGTGGCGGTTCCAGGAATTTTTGGTGGGGGATGAAAAAAATTATTGGAAGTTGGTGGGGTGGATGCAAAGTGAAGAAAAACAAGAAAAAAAAGAAAAAAGGTCATTGTTAGTAGTGTTTTGCTCACTAAATGTTAATAAACCTTGCCAAAAAAGGCCGACAAGCAAAAAAGATAATTTGCAGTATTTTTTCACTAATTTTTTTAAAACTCCCCAGAAAATAGGTTGACAAGCAAAAAAGGTAATCCGAAACTCTGGTGGAGGAATGTATCTCCACTCTCCAGTCATCAACATGGTGGAACCGCCACTGGATGAACAATTATGCGCCGATAAATAAAACTACAATTCCATTCATAGATGTTCCGTGGTAATCACATGAACTCTCTTTGTTCGGTTTGCTAAATAAATGGATGACATGGAATAGTTGTCTCCCGATTCTCCGTTTTTTCCGCGTCATTTTCACTCGCAATATCTAACTTAGTGTTAACGCATTCTGTCCGATTGGAACTCGGCATTTCGCTCATCGCCATTTATCAATTAGTTTTAACTCTTCGGCGCCATGTTCTCGTGTGTTTCCACCGAACGAAGTCATCATTTTATTCCACCTACCGCGTGTCATGTTATGTTATGTTATATTAATTGGACAATTTATATAGCGCTGTAGCATAGTTTAATATACCAACGTCAAAAGCGCTTTGACAACGCTGACATGCCAATGAAGGTAAGAAGGCGATGTTAAAAGATCCACTTGGATGGTAAAAAGAACTTTGCCGCCGTAAAGAAATCCGGTATTGAGTCCTTGAGAAGCGGTCCCTCCTTAGAAATAGTTCAGCAACATTGACACGTCAACGAGTAACGGAAGTAGGTGTTGAGAATCCGCAAGTTGAAAGTAGGGATTCTCCGTACGATAACATCCGCCGATGAAATCCAAAGAGCCGTAAGAAAATAGTTCGTTCCCGAGATCGACAAGACCGACGAAGATGGAGATTCCAACGATGTCCAGATCGGCAGTCAATCGCTGTTCCATTGAATTTCATGCAGCAACCGATTAAAACGGCTGACATTGGCAGATTCTCAACGGGCGAACGATCGACTGAGAAACTCCTGAACGACGTGAAAGAGTACAGGACGGCAAAATGCTTCTCAGAAATCCGGCGAGCGGAACGCAGTTCTCACGAAGATGGAAGCGACGTCCAGAACGGCAGTCAATCGCATCCACGCCCAGTAGCAACTTGGCGCTACATCAATGGCCGCCATTGGCGAACGACCCGATAAACGGCAGCGACCGACTGGAACGTTCAGAACGACAGAAAAAGATGAGGAGTGTTAGAAACCCTTCGGGAAAACCGACGGACGAATCTCTAATCCTTGCACCCGACCATGAATTCAGGCGCAAAACGTCGGTGAATGCCAAAAAGCGGCAACGATTCGCAAGCGCGAACAACACGCGCGGGCAGCCATAGCAGCGCCATCTAGCGAGTGTCGTTATGAGGGATCGCAAATTTCAGGAGAGAACCATCTTAGCTAAGCGAACGTAAGGCTATTTCCGTGACAAAGCCACTGCTTTTAAGTAAGTAAGTAAGTAAAATCTCGTAGATTTATATAGCGCTTTAGAATGCAGCACAACAGTAGCTGCTAATTCATAGGCGCTCAGCCGTTCTTAACATAGCTATGGGAAAGGCGAAAGATCAGCCAGGCAATAATATCCGAAGGGCAGCGGAAGAAAAGCGAGTCTATCTAATAAATCACCGAGGACTGCTTGGGAGGAACTTAATCTACGGAAGACCAAACTAGAGACATTGGTTTTTGAAAAGAGACCGGCTAATCGGCACATATAGAAGCCATTACCAGCGCTTTTCCAAGAATAGAGACTCGTTTGATGTCGTTGGATTTGACAATGGGAATCACGATTCATATCAAAGAGCGATCATCGACTAATGTCAAGAACATTACTAAAATGGCGCTGTAGAAGTTCGACGATGATGTGTCTGAATTGATATCGTCTTCTTCATGTGCCAGGTATTGCTACGTCGGCGATTTTCACTCTTCTCTGTTTCTGACTTTCCTGATCAGTTCGATGATGTTTCTTAGCTCGTGCCGCTTTTCCTGGACTGTCTGTATACTTTATTCGTTGTCTTCCTCTTGCTCTTTTCTCCTCTATTTTTCCTGATATGATTAGTATGATTACAGTAGATTTTCCAATCCGTCCTTTCTTATTTGATGTCCGAAAAATTCCAACTGTTGCTTTCTTATGGTTTTATCAATTTTATTTCTATACCAAAATCTTTTAGTACTTCCTCATTGGCTTTTTTCTGTCCATGAATTTTTTGCATACATGTGAGAAACCACATCTCTGCAGATTCCAGTCTCCTTTCTGTTGTTTTTGTCAGCGTCCATGTTTCTGATCCTGTACATCAGAACTGCCTAAACACTGATAATTGATACAGTGAGCGTAAATGAAGTGAGACTGTGAGTGAAGACTTGAGTCACGTATAGATTCCCACATCAAAAATAAAAATTAAATTCGTTCAAAGACAGAGAAAAGTTGCAACTGAGAAGAGAAATCGGGACTTGAGCATCAAGAGTTTTAAAATCCTCTGTTGAGCATCAACGGCTTAGCCAGGGTTTCACTAAGATGGACACCAATGGTCCAAGAGACCGACATCTTCAGATCCGGTTTTGTTTTGAACCCTTGAATCTTCAAACGCTATGGGAGGTGGGCGGGGGGAAGATCATCGCAACCAGCAACAACGGAGCAATATCCAACCGCGTCCAACAAAGGCCTTGATGTCTTTCAAGCACAGTGGGAAACATAAGGGGTCTGATAAAGCAATCTCCTAAAGAGAACTAAACTGATTGAAGGTGGAAAGGGAAACTCTTTGTGACAGAATCAGTGATTATTGCGTTCATCTTTTGAATACAATGTCCAATGATAAATGCAGCCATGAAAGTCAGCGTTTTATTTTTTTTAAACATGCGACTCTACAGTACATCCAACGTTCCTCGTTTCCCCTTTTCCTCTTCTTGGCTGCATTGTTGTGTCATTGCTATTAGGATACATGCTCCCTGAACAGATTGTTATCCATTGGGGCAGTTTTTGGTTGAAAGGGTAAGGTTTGAAAGTCTACGAACGTTTTGGGCGTTAAGAGAGAACAGGAAGCGACACCTAGTGTCTAATATTCACAATGTATTTTATGTTGATCTTTCGTCGTATTCGTCGTTGGATTTTTGCTCTGAGTTCAGATTTCACTTTCACGGGTTCTATCCAAAATGTACATCTGTTATTCTATAAGTTGGGCTCAGAGTTGAAACTCAAACTCAACAGATTCGATTTCTTTTCGTTTTTTTCGTTACAGAAATTCTTCGTTTCTTTCAACAGCGACCAAATTTTTCTTTCGAATCCAAATTAATTATAATTAATAAAAAATATAAAAACTCTGCATCTTAAGATGCAAATAGATGGATAGTTATTAAAATACGTGCATCTTAACACGTTGACTGCGGTGCAGTTTCTTTGCGAGGCGCGGCCGTTACACGACCTCGTATATTTCTCGTTGTTGTCCGTCGCTATGTTTCGGTGCTTTGTCTCTTTAAGGTCTTCAATTCTGACCAGAGCATCAATTGGGTCGGCGGTCGAGTGCCGGAGAGTGAACCGAAGTGCGGTTTCAACGGCGACGGATGCAGTGCAGTGCCCGGTTGGTTAATAGTCACTTATCTCTCGATATCTCTCTGGCAGCGCAACGGCACTGATAAGCACTTCGCCGTGAGTTGAACGCGTAATTGTTTTGACGCACTTCGACTATTTGCACCGATGCCATTCGTTAAGAGCGGATCGCTTGCTTTCTACGCGAGCAATGCCATCATAGCCTCTAATAGTAATGTTTATGTTCATTATAATAGTATAAATACTGTTTTACTCTTAAGTTCCATTGGTGATGTCTAGATCAAATTTGTTCTGCAAATCTCCGATTTGTATTGTCAATTTTTTAATGTATCTATCAAATGCCCAGCATTGCAACTGAGATTCACACTATCACTCATAATTAATAATAACCATACGCATTTATAACATCAAAGCTGCACACACAGTTATCGTCATATTGTATTCTGTTGTCCAATGCAATTTATTCATCAATACAGTATATGTGATTTGTACAGTATGCGCTTGTGCTGCCTATGCGCTCGGGACATCCTTAATTTTAGTTAGTTAGTTAGTTTTAGTTAGTTTTAGTTATTTTAATTTTACTGATGTTGAGTGTATTTGTCCCGAGTACTATGATCTTTATCTTTGCTCTAGAGCAATCTAATCACTACTTCTATAGCGCCAAAATCGAATTATTTTCCCATTAAGAGATTGACATTTCATCAGCGCTCAGTCGCTGTCGTCGTAATCAGAGACGCCCCCGTTTCTTGTTCTGTGCAGTGTGGCCCACGGTCGTCGGCTGCCTCCTCTCCATCTCGACCATCGTCATGGCCGTTGTGGTCGCTGTCAGGTGAGTGGATCCGACCGAAGACTCGAGACACTTATCAACTGCAATTAGGAACGCAACGGAAAGTAACGAGATAGGCTATGCGTGATCACGTGATGGCATTTGCTTAATTACGAAGAAATTCTTCCATGAATATAAAATTTAATCAGTCTCTTTATAGGAATTAAGCGAATTACTAATTAATTTAAATATATATATATATATATATATATATATATATATATATATATATATATAGCCACATATAATACTTTTTGGTTACTTCCTTACGGGATTATCGATCCATTTAGTAACTTTATTTCTTCTTTTCTTCCAAGTATTAACATTATTTCTCTACTAGTTATGATTAAAGTTCTCTATGTTAATTTGTTGAAATTTTTATTTGAATTGTTGAAATTACTGTATTATATAATTACTGTATGTTATATATATGACGAAGAAGGAATAAAATAAACTAACTAAGAAAACTAGCTAAGTTTCAAATTTTAAAAATATATTATATAATAAAATCGAATACGCTGTAGGCTAACATTAACTTCTATAATAAAATAATAAAATAACTAGGTATATACGTGTGTGCTGATTAATAATTTGTAACGTATAAATGGTGTAAGTAAATAAGTGTGTGTGTGTGTGTGTGTGTGTGTGTGTGTGTGTGTGTGTGTGTGTGTGTGTGTGTGTGTGTGTGTGGATGCGTTTTCTCAGGCATTATATCTACGAACAGAAGTTATCGAGTCTCTATTGGAAGATTGACATAAAAGAACTTCAGATGGAAACAGAACAGGAGAACGAATCCAATCAGCCAGAGAAACTCAGCGCTCCGACGGATCAGGTTCCATGCAATGACATTGGCGTAGCCACGAGGGGCCCGGGGGACCGCCTCCCCCTTTCCATTTGGGCTGGGATCAGTCGTGGAATTTGCGCAAAACTGATGAAACTATATTTCTTCGCATGATTGTCACCAGGATCAGTCGATGTATATTGCCGAATGGCTGTCATATAAACTGAAACTGCAAATTTGTTCCAAGGTTCAAGATGTTAATCTAGTATCACCCTAAATTGGGGTCGGCTGTGGCTCTTTCTATGACCCCTGACCCCACATGAAGACTAATGACCTTGGAAGCATTTTTTCAGTTGGAGAATTGCCAATGTGCTGTCCTCATAGAGTCTGAAAAACATGCACAAAATCTCGATATTTTAATCTAGTAATTACGCTAGACCCAGACCCATTACAAGGAGCTGACCAATGACCATGCCCCCTCAAATCTTCTTAGTCAGGACTGGAAATGTCGGTCTGTGGAAGCCTTGGTACCCGTGTATTTTTTAATTCTGGCTACGCCCCTGAAAAATGACGACTGCTAACGTTAATCAATACCAACAATGTACATTAGCTTCTCATATGCGATTATACCAACGGAGATTGAATCGTATACGCCCTAAACTAAGGCAGCACAGAGTAATGACTCATTCAGACCGATGGCGTTGTCTTTGGCATTCAAGCTGACGACAGTGATGATGATGGTGATGATGATGGTGATGATAATGATGATGATGATGATGATGATGATGATGATGATGATGATGATGATGATGATGATGATGATGATGATGACGGCGGTATTGGTAGTGGTGGTGGTGGTGGCTGTAATGGTGTCGACAGCGGCGGCAGTGATGGTGGTATTCATGGTGAGGTGATGATGATGATGATAATGATTGATGATGATTGATGATGATGGATGATGAATGTTGCTGATGGTAATGATGATGCAGAAGACACTGCAGTACTACCAGATAATTATCATAATTGAGATGTAATTGATTTTTTAGAGCAGGAAATGCATTCGTCTGAGTTTTCTCTCGACCGACGATTGTCGTGATAATTGTCGGTCGTTGCCAAGGTCAAACAGCTTCACGAAGGTCGCTGTCTACAAGGGCACGCCGTTCGCCGTCAAGGTCATCAGAAAGAGACACGTAGAAGTGACTCGGGCCATCAGCAAGGAACTCTACGTGATGAAAGAGATGTCGCATGACAACGTCAATCGCTTCATTGGAGTCTGCATTGAAGCGTCACAAGTTTACATCGTCACTCATTACTGCTCAAGAGGCAGTCTCAAGGTCAATCACAACCATTAGCAGCTATGCTACTTTCATATTATTATTCAGTTGCTATATATATACAGTTTGTGTGTGTTAGTGGCTTCACTTTAGTCTGCCAGGATTCGAGACCAGACGAAAACAGCTATTGTATCTCGGGCATTGACAGTTCCACCTGCGTGGTATTAATTATGGTCCGCGCAGTTCTTTAGTTTGATAAATTGCCTGCTATCTACATTCGCGTTCTAAATCCTAATATTTAGAATGCGAAAATTATTGTTACGGAAATCGCAATGACTGAAGTGAATGCGGCGCATTAACAGCGTCAGGTTATTTGTTATTTTAGGACATTTTGGAGAACCCTGACATCCGATTGGATGGAATGTTTACAGCGTCTCTTGTGTTTGACCTTTTGAAGGTAAATTCGAAAATTCTTCTTTATTTCATAAATTGAAAACAGTGTCATGATCATACCTAGAGGTGGTCTGAGATAGGACTCCTGTCTATTTACAGTTCTAATCATTTTTGCTGTCATCTTCATTTCTACTGTTAAATTGCTTTTGTTATCGCTAAAAGTCATCTAATAGAATTAACTTCAAGAAGTTTATACAACAGTTGTTATAGAGTATAGACGGTGAATGTTATGGGTAAAAACATAAATCAAAATGTAAATATCAACACAATGAAATTACCAAGCAAAAGCATTATGTCCATTGCCGTTGTGCTTTTGCGTTGATAGACTATCAAAACGTAGTCATTCTCCAATTTCTACCTTAAATTTTCTTTCAGCAAATTAAAATATTTATGCCTGCTTAAAATTTAACCATAGAAGGGCTTTTCTCTTCCCATAACCACCACTTCAGATAGTGTTGGTGAAAATCCGTACGAAGGTTTGGTCTGTAGGTTTTGTCGTGAAAATGTGCCTGTTAACTTCTATATTTTCGTTCTGGTATATCAGTTATTACGGAGTCAATCAATTGTAATGGTTCCCGAAACCTCAACTCTATCATATGTATTTTAGTTTTGTCTCTTTAAATAGTTGTTAGACATATTTTGGTTTCATTATCATTAGTTTCATGCAGTCATATCTTTGAAGCGTCTAATTCATACGCAGCCAGATATAATCAACAGGTCGTCGAAATAAAAAACATTATGCAGGTCTGAACATTAGTGTCTTTCTGCTTTCAGTTGATGACGTCAGACTGGCTGTACTTTAGCAACATATTTTAGTTACCGATTTCTAAGTATGTCCGAATAAATACTTATTCAGCTATAGATTACTGTACTGACGAATTCTCAGTTGATTTTACACTTCAGATCCGATCAGCATTAGAGCACACACTCGAAGACCATCTAATTAGGCCTGTCTTTCGTTAATGCCGCGAGCATTCTCCGCAAAGTAGTTTTCTGTGATAGACTTAATTAGTTGTCACTTGTCTAAGCTGATGGTCCTAGATAGCGAAGACGAGACGTCGGTCACGGATTTGATATTTTGATTGTTCCTGCAGGGAATGATCTTCTTGCATGACAGCGAAATCATTTCGCATGGAAATCTGAAGCCATCGAACTGTCTTGTTGATAGCCGATGGGTCCTTCAAGTTTCAGACTTCGGTCTTCACGAACTCAAACGAACAGACCTAACGACTTTAGGCTCTCCTGTCAACATCACTCCAGTCTCCTATGACAGTGAGCCACGATTTACTTACAGTCGACTTTGTCTGAAATAGACCCCACCATTTTCAAATATATGCTGTGGATTATTATGTTTACTTATTGTAACTGAATATATCCAAATGTATAGCAGCGGTTTTCATACAGGCCTACTTAGCCTCCTAAAGCACTTAAAATCCATTATTATTACTAATATAGCAAGTGACTACTTTTTTCTCAATATGTTGTGAAGATTTAGCACTTTTAATTCAAGCACTCGTATACAAATTTACTGCGATTTATCTGCAGCTATTTACAATAAGGCTCTGCGAAAATTTCTTTCAACTAGAAGCAATTCTGTTATTTTGAGTACTTTAAAATCTAGATCTAAAGCAAGTCTACCGATATAGAGTTTCGTCCACAGCTGTATCGCCGTTTCTCACGCTGGAGTGAGTTTGCGAATGAATTTCGAGTAGCATCGATCGATACCTTCTTAAGTAATAGAACTGGTGCTGTAAGATTGCATTTGATAATAATAATACTAATAATAATAATAATAATAATAATAATAATAATAATAATAATAATAATAATAATAATAATAATAATAATAATAATAATAATAATAATAATAATAATAATAATAATAATAATAATGGTGGTGGTGATGATGATGGTGGTAGTAGCAGTAGTAGCTGCAGCAGTAACTTACAATAATTGGCAATCGAGGAATTGTCATACTCAAGAAAGTTAATGTATCGGTCGGCGCCTTAGCTTTCTTGAGTATGACCTATTTAAACATTTAATTACAGCTGTGAAGTACCATAGAATTTCCCAGCTGTAATGAAATCTCTAAAATAGGATCCTCCCGAAATGCAGAATCCAGTCTTCGCCGTCCTTACCTCGAAGCCAATCATCTCGCAACGGCCGATAGATCTGACCGACCGACCGACCGACCGACCGACCGATGTGTCTCTCTGTATTTCGTAGATCTGTTGTTCAGAGCTCCTGAGTTGTTGAGGCATCCGTTTGCTCCGTCGAGAGGATCGCAGAAGGGAGACGTCTATTCCTTTGCTCTTATTCTGTACGAAATCCACACCAGATGCAGTCCATGGGACGGCTGCAAGTGTCCGCCCTCAGGTGATGCGTGGAACCAAAAAAGTCTTATGCGGTCATTGCGTAGTAATATTAAGATTATAGTAATCATCCTCTTATGCATCAGTTAAGGTTAGATGTATATGACGAATTGTAAAGCATTTGACTAGTCAGTGGCGTAGCGAGGCTCAGGAAGCGAACCGCCCCAGGCGGCACTTGCCCCAAAATTGACTTGGCGACCTTTTTTGTTCGTCAAAAATACTTTACCGACTCAAAAGGGCGGCACTTCTAACTTTTCGCCCCAGGCGGCATTTTGCCTCGCTACGCCACTGTGACTAGTTCTGTGTCCTCGTGATAAAAACAAGATAAGAAGCGCAAGAGTGAACGATTCCGATTCTTCCGATAAAGACACCAGAGATACATATAGGCCAAGTCTACATTTGGGCGAACCCATAATTCGATTGCGGTCAAACTTGTGCCCAGGACAAAATCATTTTGTGTCTAAATGGGGAGAAAAAACCGCATATAATTTCATCATTACGTTAGATGCAACATTAAAATTTTATTGCATTGAATACTCAATTGTTATAAAGTTATTGTCACATTGTTAAGAGTTCACTTTATCTCACGGGGATGTTGTTTTTTCAGAGATTGTCTCTCTTCTCCAGGATTCACAGTGTGATGAACCGTTTCGTCCCGATCTGACACGCTCCAGCTGTCCCGATTTCGTTCTTCTGTGCATTCAGGAATGTTGGGAGGAGATTCCGGATCTCAGACCGGACTTTAAGATCGTTCGTGTTCGTCTGAAATGCATGCAGAGCGGACTGTAAGCAGACTTAGAAGCGTCGTTCGTTTCTTAACCGGAACAGGTCAACTCGGCGACGGTTAACTATGGAATGACATGTATCAGCTCAACAATAAACTATTAAATGAATCGTATTCAGAGAGTATTTCGGTAATTTGGTTTTAACACAAGACTTAAATGCACATTAACAATGATTTTATTGATCTTGAACTGGCGCCGAGTTGACCGTAGCCGAGTTGTCGGTGCCGAGTTATTATTTATTATTATTTAGACAATTTATATAGAGCTTTACGCATGGCGTCTACCAAAGTCAAGGGCGCTGTACATATAAATTGTTTCGCAGGTACAACACCTGCAAGGCAGCCATGACAGGCGCCACGTGAAGTTCGCCACGTGAGTTGGTACGTACCGTATCTGAACTGACCCGCTGCGGATAGTTTAGCCATGTAGATTGTTGCATCTGATAGTCCAGTGGTTAGACAACTGGACTGCTGGCCGAGAGCTTGAATCACGACCAGGAACAAGACGTGCATAATTAACCAGGTTTTAAATGGAAAGTACTTGAGGAGTATGCGAAATAGAGTGAAGTAACCTAGGATTAGAGAGATCTTGCTATCACCGAGGCAAATTGAAACGTGACATATTTAACGTTTCACATTCTGTGGACAGATTACATAAATCAGTGGAGACACTTTCTCCTTTGAATCAAAAGTCACCAGAAGAGAACATTCGGATTTTTCTTAGAATTTCTTGAACATTTTTCCGTCAATCGCTTTTTTGCTCTTCGGTGTCTAATAAATGACGATTTGTGACACATTAGTTCGTCTAAGCATTGGGTCAACCAACCCGATTGACCCTCCGACCTGTGATGGCATGATGATAACCTCTCTGTGTTTTATGATTATAATCACGCACTTCTATAGCGCCATTTCTAATGCGCTGAGGCATCAAACGATTGTAGGCCCTACTCCAAATTAAAACCGTGAAAGTCCAATTCAATCCAGATAGACTACAAGAGAGGCTTTGGAGGAAAATCTATCTGAGATTTTTAGGTTCTTGGTTCTTGGACTCACGCTTCATTCTGAAAAGAGATTCTAAGTGAAAGTCGTCCTTCACTTACGTCTTGGCTTGCAATCATCAAATCTATATGACAGTCGTTCTGACGCGATTCAATCCTAGTTCACGTACAAAGTAATTGTAATCTGAGCGTCTCTGAGTGCTCACCCAAAAGAGGAGCTATAGAAATGCATTTTACTTTACTTTCCATCATGTGTAGCCGTTATTTTGCGATGTGTTTAGATTCATCGACTAGAAATTTATATTTGATTTTTAAAATAAGGTAACTATTGTAGTTGTTAATGTTGTTTTGGTGCCGATCGTTGTGGATCGAAGGAAGCCAAACATATTCGACAACATGATGGCGATTATGGAGAAATACGCGTCAGATTTGGAAACACTCGTCGAAGATAGAACGAACCAGTTGGCCGAAGAGAAAAAGAAGACGGAAGCACTGCTGCTCAGGATGCTTCCAAAGTAGGAACGATCGCCTCCTCTGTTAAACTAATGAACCTCTTTCCACTTTACACGTTTTAACCCCATTTATCTTTGACGTCTATTGATTATTTTACAAAATGATGCCGACATTATTGATTTTTCAATTGCATCTCTTGTTAGTATATTCTATTCAGTATTGTTTTATGAGCACGTTGTTTAGGGCAGGGATTTTCAATTAAATTTAATGAAGAGTCACTTTTTATGACTGGTGCCCGAGGGCCAGGTGTTTTTAAAATCCCTAGTTGTCATTTATCAATATTTCGCAAGTATTGGGAAAAGGTATCGTTTCGGTATTTTCGCGGGCCATTTCACACTACTTGGCCGGGCTGGATCTGGCCCGCGGACCGCCATTTGGTTTAGGGATCACGTATCCATTTTTAGCCACCCTATAGCTTAGGACAATTGGATAAGAAATGAACGGCAATGAAGTTCCATCCTGCGTGGTTGTTTTCGGTTGATGACAGGACCTTGTTCTTCTTAGAATAACGCAGAACAATCGGTCAATGCTTTTCCGAGTGTGACTTTAAAGCGTATCCATCTTTAATTATTATTCGAGTAATTGTCGTAGAGGAGACAACTGCGCTGTACTATTGCATTGAGGTTTATGATACATCGGATAATTACTATTCATGTCTAGATTGGTGGCAGAGCAGTTAATCGGTGGCGAACAAGTGATTCCAGAACATTACGACAAAGTGACAATCTACTTCAGTGACATCGTCGGATTTACAACGCTCTCGGCTGAAAGCACTCCACTGCAGGTATAATGGCAATCGCCCGGAAACGGGGGACAGGATGCGTGCAGTTACGGCAATGGTTCTCAATCCGTGATCTGCGGACTAAAATGCTTACACGCTTATTTGTACATTCAGCCCTATTTAGAAGAAACCAAACCTAAGCTTTCATAAATTTGATTCCATAATTTTATTTGAACTGTATTCCATATTAATACTATAATAGGAATCCCATGGGATGGGATGGGATGGGATGGGATGGGATGGGATGGGATGGGATGGGATGGGATAGGATGGGATGGGAATGGATGGGATGGGATGGGAGGGGAGGGGAGGGGGTGGGATGGGATGGGACGTGACAGGCATAAAATGCCATGGGGTGGGATGTAATGTGACAGAAAAATGTCCCATGGACAAGCCTAGATTTTCCAGAAAACTGAGTACTTGCCCATCTAGACTTAAACTCATCTCTTTCAATTACCAATTCCTCCGTAGTATGCCTCGCTGTTTCATATATTGGTGTCCTTATGCATTCTTTCTGCTATTATTATTATTACAGCAGCAGCAGCAGCAGCAGTCAGTAATAGCAGTAGCAGCAGTAGCAGCAGGGTTGGTAGTAGCAGTGGCAGCAGCAGCAGCAGCAGCAGCAGTAGCAGTAGTAGTAGCAGTAGCAGTAGCAGCAGCAGCAGCAGCAGCAGCAGCAGCAGCAGCAGCAGCAGCAGCAGCAGCAGCAGCAGCAGTAAGCAGCAGTAGCAGTAGCAGCAGCAGCAGCAGTAGCAGCAGCAGTAGTAGTAGTAGTAGTAGTAGTAGTAGTAGTAGTAGTAGTAGTAGTAGTAGTAGTAGTAGTAGTCAGTAGCGTAGCCAGGATTTCCGGAAAGGAGGGTTTTGGTTTCGATCGTGACCAAACAAAATTTGTGCAAGCAAATTCTTTCAATTTTCTATAGCACTTCAAAAGTTTTCAATCGGCAGTCAGCCAAGGGGGGTTTGACCTCCAAAATCGCGTCCGATAATGAAAAATTTATTATTATTATTTATTATTATTAAACCCCCCAGTGGCGTAGCCAAGAAGGTTTAACCCCCAACCTCCCTTGGCTACGCCACTGGTAGTAGTGGTGGTGGTAGTAGTAGTAGTAGTAGTAGTAGTAGTAGTAGTAGTAGTAGTAGTAGTAGTAGTAGTAGTAGTAGTAGTAGTAGTAGTAGTAGTAGTAGTAAATAGTAGTAGTAGTAGTAGTAGTAGTAGTAGTAGTAGTAGTAGTAGTAGTAGTAGTAGTAGTAGTAGTAGTAGTAGTAGTAGTAGTAGTAGTAGTAGCTGTTGCTATTATTGTCGTATTTGCAGTTGTTTTATTATCGGTTTTATTTTTATTATGGTGTCAGATGATGTGTGGGGATGTGTTTTTTCTGAAGGTGGTGGACATGTTGAACGATCTCTATACGATGTTCGATTCCATAATCGACTGTTACGACGTCTACAAAGTGGAAACGATCGGCGATGCCTACATGGTCGTCAGCGGACTTCCTCTGCGCAACGGAGACGCACACGCCGGAGCCATCGCCTCCATGTCCCTCCATCTACTCAACGCCATCAAAGGATTCACCATCAAACACAGACCGAACGAAAGACTCAAACTACGCATTGGAATACATACAGGTCTGTCTGTCTGTCTGGTTGTCTGTGTCTCTCTCTGCCTCTCTCTAATACAGTACGAGAATATTGGTTCATAGCCTAGAAGTTACACGTTTGGTGTTTAATATTGCGCTGCTGGAATTGTTTTGAGGTTGATCTACAGTAAAACACAGAATTTCTGCGACTTCTAACATAAAACTTAGACAAATAGTCGTTTTGGAAATGTTACTGCCATGTTTTACGAACGTTTCGAACACAGAGCTTTCGGGTAATTTAGTTTCCTAGCGGTTTATTAATGTTCTCTATATACAGTAATTCGATTATTATCTGACTGAAGCTACAATTCTTCTTCAGGACCTGTTGTTGCCGGAGTGGTTGGTCTGAAGATGCCGAGATATTGTCTATTCGGCGACACAGTCAACACGGCGTCTAGGATGGAGTCAACAGGAATCGGTACATAGGCCTACTTAGATTCACCGCCGATCTCGCGGTTATGATAGTTAATAGTAACTATTTAAGCCGCCATGTCCTTCGTTTATCCGATGTGATATTTGTCTAACTAATTCGGGTACATAGTTAGCGTCACCATAGATATCGTTGCTGTTCGAATGTTTATAGAAATTTGAAACCATTTTTTCATTTCTTAAAAGAATGTTGCGATGTATGCCTAGTCATTGTATGTGGAATTTTAATACACATGTGGCCTATAGAAATATAGATTATAAATTGTTGGTAAGTGTTCCCAAATTATTTTCAAACCATTATCTGTGTATGCTGCTTGATCGAATACGCAATAGATGCTAGCATAAACCGTTTGGTCGGACTGCAGTCATTTGCAGTCAATTTGGCTGCACAGTGAATTCTTTGGTTAAGCATATCAACGAAATTACGAAAATAAACCAAAGTTCTAAAAAGGCACTGTACACACATATATATATATAGTCACTGACGTAGTAATCGAGGGGCAAGAGGCTGCCCTATTCCGACTGGGACCGGTCGTGGGATTTGCGCAAAACCGTTGAGAAATTTGGGGGAGGGATTTGTAGTATGTTCGAAGATGATACGTGGATGTTGGATGAACTGTTAGACACAGCGATTTTTTGCTCGCCGGAGACTTTTTCACCCCAAAATTGTCAATGTCCCCTATTTTCGAATCCTAGCTACGCCAATGTGACTTCAGCTATATTAGTACTGTATATAGTCATATGACTATGTGTGACTCAGGGGCAAAGACGAGTGTGAAAGTCAAGCGAAGCGGTCACCCGACTGCAGCGCTATTTCACCCAAAGGGCGCCTTTAATAGCTTCGTAATGCTGCCATATTTTCCGTTTTCAGCTTTTACAATTCACTGCAGTCATCAATGTAGAGAACTTCTCGACAGAGATGGTGGATATCTGCTGGAACCTCGTGGTCTCGTTTCAGTGAAGGTCTGCTTATCGTGAATTACCGATAAAACTTTGTAATGAAAAGTACATTTAAAAAACAACAGCCATCCGAATTTACAGAACAACAGAATATGCAGTAGTAGCGTGGTAGCTAGTGTTATTTTAGCAGTGTTCTTTCGGTTTATACACTTTCTTTATTTATCTTATCGAGTAAAAAGGTAAAGGTTCGCCCATATGCGAGTTCGAGCGTTGGACATGGCGAAGCCTGAGTCGACCTTAAGGGCTCCTGCAGGAGTCAAACCTGTTCCGTTACCGTGCCGGTCTAGCGTGCTACCAGTCTCCATCTTCCCCCTCTCCCGTAGGCTTAATCCCATCGAGGAAAGTTAATCAAATGACGCTTTCTATGCAAAGCGAATGAGAAATAAGTGTCAAGTGGACTATTTGAAAATTTCAGGGAAAGGGCGAAATGTTCACTTATTTCTTGGTTGCAAAGTGTCCAGACAACAACAACAGTCTATCAAATACTGCAGAAGACGAAGAAGAAAGAAAACTGCGATTTCGTCCTGATTAGACTGAGGAATTTCTCTCCTCCGAGTGGAATCTTTCGAGGACAAACCTGTCCTCAGCTGTTCCTCTACTCAGTCTCCTCGAAAACCATCAACCATTCCAAAGCGTTCCGCTGGTCGTGTATTAACACATTGTGTTTATTCTAATCAGGCTGCGAAAAGACTTCGTCAGAGCTGCTGCTAATGCCGTCGTTAATGCTTTCCTGTGAAAGCTTTCTTCGTCAAAACTAAATCGTCATCTCTGTAAAATAGTAATTAATTATCGTTTATCTTTAGTCTCATAGCGAGTAATCGCTTCCTCTTATTTGATTCGCTTTTTGATTATAGTTTGCCTTAAATGTTAGTAATAGATTATCTACATGTATTGCCAGAGGCGTAACAACGGCTTGGCGTTGGGGCAGTTACCAAGGGCACCGATTGCCAAGGGCAACGAATCTCTAATGAAATGTTTACTTAATTAGATATTTCACTGTTATCCTCGATAGAAATGAAATTAAGTTAACATCTAAATTTAAATATATTTAATTTAAACCATTTTAATAATTTCTATTATACCTGTGGCCGCCTATGCGGGGCTCGTGGCCTACAGGGTTAGGGTTAAATTAGCCAATGGCGCGGAAAACCCAGTTACGCCTCTGTCTGGTGACAGGTCTTTTAATCCTCGTCTTTTAATCCCAGTCACTTAATCCTCGTCACTTAATCCAAAAGTCTTTTAATCCCCTAGCAAATAATCCCAAGACACTTAATCCCGTCAAGCATCACCTTAGAGTTTAAGACCAGAGCTGCATAATTAGGTGAGGTTAGGTTTAGGGTTAGGGTTAGAGTCAGGGCTAGGTTTTTGTAACACAAATATTTGTTATTTCATTCGTATTACATCATTTAATACGTTTTCTTATATATGGGTATTATGTGCACATGGATTAAAAGACTTGAGATTAAATTTCGAGGATTAAGTGACTGGGATTAAAAGACCGAGATTAAATGGCACGAACCCTCTGTCTATCGCCAAATGTTTCTTTTTTTATAAACATTGAGTTCTATCTTCGCAAAATAACATGCTCAGCCGTCAAATGAAGCAGAATTATTATTACTATTCTTCTTATATTATTATTGAAATAAGCAGTTTGAAAATAATTTTAATATCAACAAGAGCCTGCTAGTGCGTGCATACCTCAAGATTGTAAGACAATAACAAGATTAATTGCAAAAAATAAATAGGAAAACTAATTAAACGCCAAAGACAATCAGCAAAAGTAGCCTACTGTCTGCTTTTGAAGATGCACTTTAAAAATTGCACTTTCCAGCAAAATGCTGATGACAATTTAATTCTTCAGGACTTTTAAGAGACAACGAATTCCCAATTTCAATTTTTCAAGAAAATAAATGTCGTCATCGCAATGTTGCCAAAATACGCCCCAGAAAATTGAACCTTTTGCTTGCTACACCTGTATGTAGTCAATGGTTAAGGATTTTCTGCAAGTAACTTTGCAGCACCATGAGATACATGCTACACTGTGTCCGAAACAGTCACTGTGATTGATGTCTTTAATATTTATTTCTTGAATTTGTTGGCTGTAAATAATGTATAAGCTATTCCAAATCAGAGCAAAACATATTTGTAAATTTACCATTAAGTATTTCTTTCAATGTTAATGAGTGGTTATAACCACAGAAATCTCTTCAAGATTTTACAAAGACAGGGTGGTGATTTAGAGAACCAGGTGTTAAATTAAACCAAGCTATTGGCATTGACGCATTGAAATGGCGTATTGTGAAGAATATTTCATTAGCGTCAAATTACAAGCTAAATACAGCAATAGTTTGATATTTCGATTTTTATTAGGGCTATAGAGGCCAACTTTATGATTCATGCATATTCAAAAGTTTCAGACCTTACCAACCATTTTGGCGTTCCTAGTTGTTAAAATGTTCATTTAAAATTGTAAAAGGGAATGGACTGAAATGAGAAAAAGCTAGAAAATAATAGATTAAAAACACCACAGAGGCACGATTCTGACAAAAAGCCTTGGAACACCTTTATATGTTCACAAAAAGATATAATGGCTAGACAATTGGTCCTCATTTAGCTAAGAGTTATTGATTATTTTAATTAATGCATCTTTGCAAGAAACATATTGCAGTGGCGGCTCCAGAATTCTGAAAGTGGAGCCATTGGGGTGGCAACTGTAAAGCATGGAGTCCAACTATTTGTTTCTATATATGTAGTGGTAAGTATAGGGATTCAAACTGGGGCACTGGGAGCCAGGCATTCAACAGCAGCTTGCTTGGAATGCCCTACCACAGGAAATTCAGAACCTGGCGACAACTACGGCTTTTCGGAAACAGCTGAAGACTTACCTTTGAATGAATGAATGAATGAATGAACAGCAGCACGCACCCTTGGGGCCCTCCATGTGGAGCCGCCACTCGTTCTAGAGAAGTTATGGCATCCATATCAAGCCATAGAGTAATTATAAATGTTGGATTAGTTAGACGTTCTAAAGATTTAACTCGCTTGAACCTTGATCTGTCGGTTATAAAACTTTCAGTGCAGTACGTGCGAGTTAGCAGAATTTTCTAGCCTTAAAAGGGTGATATTTAATGGGTCAACACATTCATAAATGTGTACTATTTCACGTCAAGAAGCCTTGTAATTAAATCCGCATTCAATTCTATCGACAAAAAGTATTGACTCAAAGTACGAGACTGTATTCACTCTGCAATATAGGAAAACCTTCAACTTTGTGTACTGAAGAAATGCGCAGCTCATAAAACAACAGCCGAGCGTATTGGAATTATTTGATGTACAGTTTTAATTAAACAGAAATAAATTTAAACATTGAAATCAATGCAAAAGCACGGTGAACTTACGCTTCCTTAAAGGGAGGAATATGGCAGAGTGGGTTATGCGCTGGAGCGGTAGGCTGACGGAACAGGTTCAAGCCCCGTTAGCACACTTGGTGGCTTTCACAAAGGCAGTAATGCCTCCTAAGCCACTTCCTAAGCCACTTTAAATCACGCTATATTTAAATGTTACTACGAAGTGTCTAATGCAAGTATATTGTAGATAATGTATCGCAGCTAGAAAAGTCCAACAGTTTTTAAAAAGTCTTGTAGGTCATAACAACATTCAGCATTTGCCACTAGTGCAGCTTCGCAAGATATCTGCTGATATTTAGGTCGCATCTCCCATGATTTGTCTTATGATATTCTGGTAGTCACTAAGTGATTTTCAAGTAGGCCTACAGTAATGATTTGCTTAGCAATATTATTTTTTATGAGCTCGTTTAGCGAAATTGTGCAAAGGTAGAACGTTAAGAATAGTATTGATTGCAAAATAATGCATTGAACAGTTTGACAATTTGAACTTTTAAATTTTAAATAATTTTGAATTTTGTGAACTTTTAAAATTTGTGCAGGTTTGTTAAAATCTCCAGTCACAAAACTGCATCCAACGAAATCGTCTTGAAATCTTCAAAATTCAAATAAAGAACAAAGTACAAAGTACAAACAATTGTCGTGAACTTAAGACCACGCCATAACTAGGCCGCTAATTTGGTCTTGATCTGAAGACCATCTTCAGTTTCAATCTGCCACGTCTGCATCCAGTGGCGCAAACTTTGTCAGAAAAAAGGCCATGTCCTATGCTGGGTCTCTGACATAACTGTATTAATTTTATAGTCAAAAACGCTCATGTCCACAGCCATAGGGGCCTACGTGCAAAAAATGACTCATGTCAAGACACGAGGACATTGGTCGTGTTTGCGTCCATCCCTGCATCAACTCTCGAGGGGGGCTTGATTTTTCTGCTTTTTGCCGATAAATCAACGCTAAACGCTAATTTGGCGGATGATGCTGTAGAGAGACGTTTGTTGTTCCCATCTGCCTAGTTTCTTTTCATTTCCAGTGAGGTCTCTTGCTCGGTGGAGAAAACCCGTACTCACGCAATCCGAGTGGATTATCTGGATGGCGCGTGGTGTGGAGAGCTTCGCAGCTCTTCTGCTTTGATAATGTTCCGTGTTTCTCGGGATCAGCGCCGGAGATGCTCTTTGCGAAATTCTTCCCGGATATCTGAAGACAGGTGCAACGGGGAATGCATTCCATCGATTTGCTCGGTGGAGAACGTTTCTGTAGAGGCGTTGATTTGACGTCTTCTTTCTTGCTCGTCACCTTTGGACTGGGGACGACTTTAGAGGTCACTGGTGGTCCAGAACTCCCGTGACCTGTTGACCTTGCTGTTGACTTCGCAGTTGTTCCGAGTACGAGTAGAGTTTTAGGTCGACTGGAAGAAGAGTTTGCGACTGTTTTCGAAGGAGCCTTCTTCGGTGCTTCTTTGCGAGTAACAGTAGTTTTCTTTTCTATTACAGTTGACTCCTTAACCGTAGTAACTTGTGGACAGGTTTTTCTGACGACCAGTGAACTCTTGATCTTTCTGTCCACCCCAGGAGGTCTCACCGGAGTCCTGATGGATGTCGGTGTTATCGGAACACAGACTCTGGTTGGTCTGACGTCAGGAATGACTTCCGGGTCACGGAAGCCAACTGAGCGACTTCGCGACAGAGATTTCGTCTTGGGAGGAACAGCATCGTCTCCAGCCTCAGACGTCTGGGTGAAACTATCGCAGAGGCTGGAGACCCTCTGCGCTGCTCTTCCATCCGGCTGATTCATTAGCAGTTCATCGTGAAAAGACTCTTGGATGGTCGAATGGTCAACCGTCCTCTCCGTGTGACCGCTGTCATTCGTTGTGACGGGAACTGCAGCATAGAGCTCGGCGTCTTGCCTTGAGGGTTTGATGGTTGCTTCTAATGGAGCATCGATTGCAACATCAAAGTTTTCGGATGCTCTGTTCTGTTCTCGCTCGTTGTCTTCATTCTCTGCAATTGTGTTTTGCGTTGTGTGATAATCAACATAAGCATTATCGTTGTGTTCGGTTGCGTCAATTTCTGCGTCTAATGAAACGCTTTTGAAGCGTTTGCTTGAAACAGGAAACTCCTTGTTCTTAGGATCGGTTTCACCTTCACGTGCGCATTGGACGGTGTCTAACAAAGGAGACGAAGGAACAGCGTCTGTCTCAGTTGGTTCGATCTCATTCGACGAAGAAATGTCTTCTGCTACATCTGAATGGAACACGTTCTCTGAGCGATTCTCCGACAACATTTCCAAATTGTCTCTGCATATATCGGATGAATTGTCTGCGGTTAAAGTACTCTTGCCTGTTTTCTTCTCTGTCTTCGTCTCATCTGCTATATTTTCAGTCGCTTCCAGAGTATGAAGATCTCTGATCTTACCGTTTGTCGCTTCGACTGATTCTTCTTCGATCGATTTCGCATTTAGTCGGACGGAATTCCGGATGTCGCTGTTTTGTCTGATGACGTCATTTCCGGTCTCCGCTGACGACGAAACGTCTAATTCAGTCGCTTCGGTTGTTCTTCTCTCGCTAGAGGGAGTTTTTCTGTTAGGTGCGATGGTGTCATCCGATGGCACCAGTTCACAGCGCATTCTATTGGTCGAGGACGTTATGCTGGTGTCCAATAGCAGCGCAGGATCGTTTAAACAGTCAATATCAACATCGTCGAAGTTCCGTCTCTTCATGGATGAGTCATCTCCTTCCTTGCTTTCTCCGCGGATCAATTGGTTCTGAGACGGTGAATACGGCTTCTTCCATGTAACGTCTTCAGGCAGTTGTTCGTCGAAGTCGTCGACGAAGGAATTGACTTCGTCCAGACGAGCGTCGTTCATCGCTCTTCGTCTGTTCGTTGATTTCAAACTATTCGCTGTTTTTCCTCTCGAAAGAGTTCCGTCGTCGTCGTTGAGATCATCGCAAATGTCGTTGTCCAGTGATGACGTTGAGTCTTTGCTGAATCTCAGCGAATTCTCGTCGGCATTTGAGCGATCAGTTGGAATTGATGTGTTTTTCAAGTCTTCTGGATTTCTGTGAGTAGGAACGACATAGATTGTACTGATTATCTGTTTTTCGGTCGGTTTCAGATAAGAGCCAGATTCTCTTTCAGTCGGTTTCTCGATTTTCTGTCTAACTTCGGCTTCAGCTGTATAATTCGAGTTGAGTTCAGAGTTCATCGCGGCCCCGTTCGGTAGTTTCGAAGAATGTACCCTGGTGACGTCATCTTGACGTACGGCGTCTCTTAAAGTCAAGAGAGAATCAGTTTCGTCGATATTCTGGGTTTCGTTGTTTTCGGCGCCAATCTTCTGTTTCGAATTCCTTCTGTTTGGCTGTGAAGCGTTCGTTCGTTTCGGTCCAACTATCATCATTGTGCTGTAGATGGGTTTAGAGTCGGACTTTTCTTTCTGATCGCTTTCACCCCTCGTCATCTGATCCACCGAGGGTAAATATACGTGTGCCAGCCGCTGAGCTGGGTGGCTGTTGATCCCTTCAGTGGCCTCGACGGTTACCTTAGACTCCGCCGTGAATCGCTCATTCACAATGTCTCCGTTTGAATTCAACGTATCTTCAGAAGACAGTTTCCACGGCGCTGCTGATGCGCTGGCGTCTTGCCTTGTGGGTTTCACGTGTTCTTCTGATTTGCGCTTCTCTTGTAACGACGAGTTCCTATCGGGATCAGAGCACGAATCCGCATGGAGCGTTGAGTCCAAAGAAGCTTCGTCCATTGTTAATCTCGGTGCCAAGTCGTCCGGGTCCAAGTTTAGATTGTTTTTGTTTCTCGGAATCTGATCAGAATCCGTGAGTTTACTTCTCTCCTGGATCAAATTGTCTCCAAAGTCGTGTTTTCTTGTCATTGAGTTATTTCGAAGTACTTTGTCTCTTTCAATATTGTGTTCTGTTTCATCGTAATTGTTTCGTTCGTTTTCGGTTGACGAATCTTCTCTTTCCAAATGTTTCATTCTGGTTTTGTAGTCTGAATTCTTCACCGACACCTCGTCTTTATCTTCCGTCAGATCTTTTTCGAAGCTTTTCTTGGATTCGTCGTCAATTTCTTTTCCGCGTAAGTTTTCGTCGTCTGGCTGCTCCGGCGATCTCTTCGTGGCCTCTGCATTCCTGCGTTCTGTCGTCGTCTGATCCGGTCGAATAGATGACGATTGAGAATTTCGCTTCTTTATTTCCTGAAGAAGAAACTCCAACGGCACTTGTGGAATATCGCCATTCTTCTGCGTTTCCATTCCCATTTCCTTTGCGTACTCTCTGCCGGACACGAGACCGACGTAATGGTAGATGTGTTCCTGAATGATCGTCATTCTCCTCGTGTAGTCGTCTATTTCTATGACTTTTCCTTCCTCGTCTTCGTCTTCTGCAGTGTTTTCCTGAGTCACATTGGATCTCTTAGCCATGTCTCCAGCCTTGGCCACATTTGCCTCCGCAGCAGCCTTATTCGCGATGTTGCCTGCGTCGTCTCCATCGGTCAGAGCAGCAACGTCTTCCAGACACTTCAGGTTCTCATCGGCCTCATCGTGCAGCAGAGACTTCTTCTCCTTTGCAGCTTTATCTTTCTAGAACATTCGAATTATCAACAATGAGCAGTGATTAAGCCAAGGCAATCACGGACTACGGACGGACAGGCCCGTCTTTATGTGTTGGAAATTGGGCGTTGTGCCCGCGGGCCCCGCGCATCTTAGGGGCCCCGCGCGCTCCAGCCTTTTCATGTTCTGACCTTTGTTTGCTTATCAAATTCTGGAGGGTAAATTAATCGAAAGATCAAGCACCAAAAAACGTGACGACCTTTATTTTGCTCGTCAACTCTTTCGAGCACCAGAAAAAACTTTTTTCACTCCCGCCAGGGTCCCTCATATATCGCAGAACCCACGACTCGATCCTGGAACGGTTACCCGTCCATTGTTCAAACGGGAACCGATTATACAACGCCAAGAAGTAGAACGATAGGCAGATGTCATACGACTATAGAAGACGCTTTGGGATCTGCATTCATTGTAAACGAAAATGACGAATTTATAAAATATACAATCATAACTCCGAGCACAAAAAATGTACAATTGCATTGTACATCCCAACGTATTGTCGTCTCCAGTGGCGTAGCCAAGAAGGGTGGTTTGGGAGTTAAATTCCCCTTGGCTGCCGACGAACATTTTTTTACATGATTTTCCATACATTTTTCATTTTCGGAAGCCATTTTAGGGTCAAACTCCCCTTGGTTGGCTGCCGACCGAAAAAATATCTAAGTGCTATAGAAAATAGAAAGAATGTAAAGGTATCAGAAAGGCAACGACCTTTTTGCTTGTTAGCTTCTAATAAAATTTGAAAATTAGATGTTTTTGTCTTGTCAAGATTTTTTTTAAGTTTGGTCACGATTGAAACCAACCCCCCCTCCGGAAATCCTGGCTACGCCACTGGTCGTCTCTAATTTCTCTCTGTAAGTCTGTGAATCGTGGACGAATCTGCTTGGAGATTCGATTACGACAATTCAACCAAAGACTGTAGACTTGAATATTAAAGATATTCTCTAAAATTGGGATCTGTTCTGTTCCCAAATTCTGCCACCATCTCCAAAGGGGGATGGTGGCAGAATGGAGCTGTCGTTACCAGTCAAATAGATCTTTGCAATTCCTTGCGCAAATGTGTTGCCAAAAGCCAATGATCAACAGCTTTAGAGGATTCAGAAATCCGGCGCCACATCAATCAATCAATCAATCAATAAACTTCTATGGCGCCACTATCATAATGCCCAGGGCATCAGCCGATGGCGCACCAAATCCAGTCCAAAAAAGCGCCAGGTCAAGCCGGAAAGGTCAGTCCGATCGGAAGGGGACAAGCTAAGGGTGCTTGGCAAGCCAGATATGCATGTCACTTAGCATAATGGTGCGCAACGTCTCACCCATAAACTGCTCATTCGGTCCTCAAAGTCAAAAGGGAAAAGCAAACGATGCGATGTCTTTTTCGGCGTCTTGAGTGACTCAGGGACTTCTGTATATTTAGGAGTGCTTGAGTGACTGAACGCTCAGACGCAAACATAAACATATGCGTCTGTTACAATACAACTGTTACAGCTGCTCTCGCTGCAGCAGCAGCAGCCAGAAGATGATAACTCACTCATCCATTGAATTCTAGTGGCTATATGGATGGCTGAAACTGATCCATTGGTTTTACCGAGTCTTCCGGCTAAAGCCTATAGACCCGCAATTGACTTCGTCGAAGCATGGAGCGACATTTGAGAGGAACAGGTTGCAACACCAGAACTCCTACAGGTGTCTGTTTCATATGTCCTGTGGCTGCTGTTCACTACCGCAGATGACTTTAAGCGTACTCAAGCCATGGCTTAAATTAAGTGCAGTTAAATTCTTCTGCCATTAACCCCTTAACCGCGTATTTAACTGTAACTCAATGTAAAATGAAAAGATACATCCGGGATCCCCAGTTAAGGGGTTAAGGAAGACTGCTTATCTGGATTAGTTTCACTTGATAGCTGAGATCAACTGCGATGTCGCTTTTGGAGACAAAAATATTGATTGATTCCCGGAATTCTCTTCCGGCGACATTTGACAATCTGAAGAATAATGCTCTTTTACAAGTAAAAAACATGATGTATGAAGCATTTTTCGCATTTAAAAGACCTTTTCAAGAATGACGTTCAAAGAAAATTGACACGCAAAGTCAATCGAAGGCCATGAATGTTGAAAATGTCAGGCGCCATTCTACCGCAGACACTCCTTTGGACAGCCATCGAGAGCAATGCAGTCATCGCACAGCACAGAAGTTGGTATTTAAGATTTTCACGTGTTTAGTATTTTACAAAAGTAGAGCAGAAGAATTCAAATTCAAAAATCCAAGCAGAATGCAAATATTATAAGCGTCAATAATTATTAATTCAAAGATCGATTACTCCATTTTAATAATACTTTTAGACTAATTAATTGACAAAAATACTCCCTCTACAGCCTCCCTGAATCAACGGCGCCTAGCATCCATGGATAATAGCATAAAAGATCAAAATCAAAATCCTGACTCTACTAATTTAGACGCAGTTTGCATTGCAGCAAATCCCCATTCGAGCATTGGGAGGGAGAGGGATCGGTCCACAAGATCATCCACTGACAGACGGGGCGGAAGATGGCAGAGTGGGTTACGTGCTGGAGCGTCAGGCTGACGGAGAGGGTTCAAGCCCCGTCAGTGCCCCTAGTGGTTTCACACAGGCAGTAATGCCTTCTAAGCCACTTAAAATCATGCTAAGTTTAAGTTTTTAAGACGCCAATGCATTTGATCGTGTGTTATTGAAAAGCATTTTGGATGACTTACTGAAGCTTCGTTTCCCATGGCCTCTATTTACGCTAAGTCCAAACTCAACAAACTGATTTGTCTATCGTAGTGAAAATCCGAGAATATATATTGGGGTCCTGAGACGCTCTGTATAGACACTATTGTCAACCAGTGGGATGCTGAATGGACATGAAGCGGCAACAGGTGTCAAGCGCACCTTAGCGTGCTTTACCTGTTCGGCCATTCAATAGCACAGTGCAGCAGCTGAGTGACTTATTACTCTAAGTGTTAATCTGTGAAAGAACTCTTGACTGAAAGAATTGGACAGAAAACTGTCTAACCTATTATGCAGCAGCTACTATGCTTACAATAACATTTTCAATGTCTGCATTCAATAAATAAGTTTCAAATGTCAACGCAACGTTTTGCGAACCAATCGAATATAAATTTACAACATCAAACCCCTTCAGTATTTAATATGTAAATAGGGCGACTAGGATTGTGAATTTTCAACAAAGATTTATTTCTTGAAGGGCGCGATGCCATGTAATACAACATAGCATTTGTATAGCGCCTCTATTGTTTCTTCTCAGAGGCCACGATATAGCTGAGATCCATCAACATTAATGCAGTGCAATGTATATAATACATACTTTGTTTAATATGGAAATCGTATCGTCATCTTGCTGTTTCCATGAAAACTTTTCTTTGTAGGTAGTGATAGTTGCGCTGTTTTATTAATACAAGCGTTGAGCATATCTTACTCGAGTGCCTGTTCTGTGGATTCAATTAAAATGTTTAGAGGAAAAACGTTGAGATTTCTGAAGCATTAGATGCGGCAAAAATCAATTTCTAATAGAAAAGAAATTGTAGCTCGTGTGCCCAGAGGCCAGTCAACGACGCTGTATAGAAAGAGCATTGCACCTGTTTTGTCGATCCGCATCTGTATTGATACAAAAGCCGCAATCGATTAGCCTCACTAGGCAGATGACTGCCTACACACAGTCGCTCCGACTTACTTACATCGGTAGCTAATCTTTCAACATGAGAAAATACCTGACTCGTACAAATTCACTGTACTAAACGATGTTCACGCTCTCTTGAAAGGAAGTTCAACTACCTTTTTTCAATTTGGAACTCTTTCGCGAGATGTACCTTTTGTATCTTCTTTCGAACTTGAAAAATCGCCATATAATTTTATTTGCTATGTACTGCATTAGCTGTATTTTTGTATTTTTACTGTATTTTATTTACTATATACGGTATTAGCATTTACAAACACGTTGCTGGTTTATTACAGGTTGATCTTGTCAGAGTCGACTGGGTTAAAATGGGGTGATTGCCCTCATCGCAACTCTCTTCTCTACAATATGGTATTTGGTCAACAGTGGTTCTCATATTTGTGCAAGGTACAAAAATTGTCCGTGGAGCAAAAACAATTGAGAAGCGAGCAACCTCTATGTGAAATTTTAAATGGCGTAAATTGATTGGATGTTTGAGAACGGAGAGATTTAAAGTGTTTCAGTCAGATTTCTTTTGCTTGTTCAGTCAAATTGCTACGGAAGACTTCTTGTGTTAGCAGTTAACGACTCCTCTCCACGTCAAAATTGTGCCCCACATGATGGAACAAAGGATGCTTGTCTTCTGCAGTTGATGACAAAATCCGTACAGTCGAACACATCCGATACTCATAACTAGAGCTGTACCGATTGCACATTTTGCCGATTGTTCCGATTACCGATTGTTCCGATTGTCAGACAACCGATTGTTTTGCCGATACCGATTGTCTGCCTAAATCTCCTTTTTGATGATCATGCACTCAAATAGTATACAGTAAAGGTGCAGCGTAAATGAAGTGGCGGCTCCACCCGGAGGCAGGGGGGCCCGTGCCCCCTATTGAGTGCCTGGTCCCCAGCGCCCCTGTTGGGACCCTATACTTAATGCTACATACATTAAACAACAAATGGTTGGCCCCCATGATTAGAAGTTGCCACCCCAACGGCACCCACTTGCCAAATCCTAGAGCCGCCACTGCGTAAATGTACATGTCTTCGGACTTCGATATGCAGGTGCAATTTGAGACCTGCCAAGAAACTCAATGCAGACTGTGTGTTTAATCATTAATGAATATGATGTTGTCATTAATACTTATTATGTCAAATTTTAGATGTCTCTATTCACATTGTAATCTACAATTTATATCCGAAGTTATGATTATGAAATTATTCATTCATTAAAATTTAAAATCACAAGTGCTGTTCAAATGCAGCTCGTCCGTTGTTTCCACATTTGTATTTTTACGCACATATTTTATTTATTAATTGATGCAAAAATATATGTAATGTATATCCTATTTGAGCTGCTATAACTGTATGCATTAATGTATAAATTGAAATTCGTATTAGATCGGTCGACAACATGCGAGTTTTAAAATCAAAGTGGCAGCCCCATCCACTGTCACGTAAGCCCATCTTGATTGACGTACGTCTCCGCCAGAAAGACGCTAATGTTGAAACTTTAAACGTCGACACGGGCAGTTAGCTTTTGAGACTAGTAGGTTGTAACAAGCTAAGCTACACTAATATTCTAATCATCTAGTGCGTCTGAGTAAAGACGACGAAGTCAGATAAAATCATCGGACCTAATCGTCTCCGACCGAGGGTGAAGAGATGCCGACGAAGTCAGATCGGACACTAATCGTCTCTGAGTCTCCGACCGATGGTTAACAGATGGCATATCTGGCAACCTGGTGTGACATTAACTGCCCCCGACCGACTATTGAATGAAGGATTCAAGATAAGCCGGCCCTCCCTCGTCCCTCCCTCTATCGACAGTTCTACGAGCTCACAGCCGCCACCGACCCCCAGATGGCGCTAGCACCACCCCCAAAGAAAGTGACCAAGGAGTCTAGACTCCCAGAGGGCGACACTCACCAGTCACCAGTCACCACTCACTCGGGCCTACGGCACCCAGAAAAAAATAATCGGCACCCCATAACCAATTGTTTCGATTACCCTAATAATGGGCCCGAATACGAATATTAACGATTAATCGGTATCGGTGCCGGATTGGCGCCCGATTATCGATTGTTCCGATTGTCCTAATAATCGGCCCGATTGTGAATGTTGCCGATTAATCGGTACAGCTCTACTCATAACCGCAGCTTTCTTAGTGACAATATAGGTAATTGTAGGTAGCGTGGAATGTTTTGCCTCCGACTCAAAAAAGAATGGCATAATTCATTCAACGATGTAAAAATCTAATCTTTGTTCTAGTTCCGCTCTGAACTTTGAAAACATGACAATCTTACAGGACCAGAATTTATTTCGGGCGATTGAAGACAACGATCTTCGAAAACTTCTTCCTCCCAAAGCCACTTCTCAACAATAGTATTCTCCTCGACCTCGTAGACACGTTCTCGAAATATCTCTCCGGATTAATTCTTTAATAAATTATTGATAAAAACTTTATAATAAAAAAGGTTAGATTTATAACGAAAATGTAAAGAAATGAATTTCCAACTATTTTGCGTAATATTGAACACTTCGGGTATGTATAATTAAGATAAGCCTATTTGATCTTGCGTTCTATCATGGTTTTCTGAATAAGTTGTATGAATGCATGTAGGCCTATGTATGTAGTTGAAATTATATTTACGCATGTAAAATATTGATTCTACGAGATTGTTTTATAGTATTTCGTAATTTTAAACTAGCAACATTTTCAGAAAATTGCTTCCAATTAACTTAAATTTTGACTGTAGGAATCGTGACAAACTGACAGGCAGAAGACTCGTCATTATCGATTCTGTTTGATAGTAAATTCTGAAATCGCCATCTTATCTCTGTCAGCATTTTCACGAACCACTTCGATGTTCCTGCGAAGGCTCTTCGCATACTTCTTCTGCGCTTTCTCTTTCTTTGGCTTTTAATTTCATTGTCAAGAGATTGATTGATTGATTGAGATTGATTGATTTGGAAAATAACCTGCGTTTTAGATCTTGCAAAGATTTCTGCTTTTGCAGTTGATTTTTATATAGATTATTTCCGTCGATATATTGCCGCGAATGTTGATTTATTTCAATTTTAATCTGTACTGTTAAATATCCACTCAATTAATTTTTAGAGGAATTGACTTAAAGCAAAGGTCGATAAATCCTATTGTTTCTTCTTCTATGTTCACTGTTGTTGCCCGTTGACCACGCGCTTAATTCCAATCTATATTTGGCGCATTTGGCTCAATTTTCGAGTTTTTCATTCCATCAAAATAGTAAAGACCTTTCCGAGACCCACAGTGTGGGGCTTATGGGGCGGCGCTGATCTCCGTTGCTATAGCCCTTAAGCCAAGCGTGTAATATACCACTCATAGTGTCATACGGGGCTAGTGCATCGCGTAGCGTACCTGCTTGACTTATCGCAGCTTCTTGCCAACTGATCCTCATTTTACCACTGACCTCTGGCGAGTAAGGCTAGTGAGTCGCCCTTAGGGCTTTTGTGGGTCTCTAACCCGCGACCTCCTGCTCTATTGCCAAACGTTGTTACCACTCTGCTAACTTCCCGCCCATAATTCACTTAATTTCTTATCGTTGACTCCTCTCGCCTAAATCATATCTATGCATTAAGTGGCAGAACTATTAACCCTTTTCTTAATTATTTTTAATATCTTGGTAAGCTGTTCAACATAAGACAGTGTTGGCTTCGTTTATTGTCTTTCCCTCTATATCTCTATTTTCCTCGTTTTATTGAATATGCCATTAAACGGGGTCTATTCGGATTAAGAGGGTCCTTTCATTGCTGATTTATTTTAGTTCGAGTGAAAATCTGTTTTGCCAATTTCCATTGCTGATCGTTTAGCCTCGCTTTCATTTTCTAAACCTCGTTTTGCAGAATTTTCCAGTTGTCAGTTCGTTTTCATCGCAGAAGATCCAGAAAATGTCGGAGCGACCAGGAACCATTGCAGCCGTCTTCAGAACAAGTATGGAAGCACATCCGCACTGGTTCCCTTGTGATCTTGTTGACCGCTGGTCGACATGAGCGCGGCAGCGACAGTGGACTGCAATTTCGACTGAAGCCAATCAGAGCTCCTGAAATGGAATTGCCAACAGTTGGATCTAATTAAAGAGTATCAAACACCCATTTATTGAATGGTCTTATGAACTAAAGTCATTGTTGCAAAAAACACTCTGAGGCTCGATCGATTGGGGGCCCGGCCCCTCATGCCCTTCTTGCCCCTCATGCCCCTCATGATTACGCTAATGAGTAAAAGTCCTCAAATGAGATTTAAATTAATTCCTTTGAATGTTATGCTTTCTAAATTGGCAGATTTTATTCAAATAATAAGTCATTTACTGTTGATTCGTCAATATTGCTCATAACTTTCTTCCACAAAACCTCATTAATTATCAACCAAATATTCTGCGTCTTCGTCGAAAGTCAATTGTAAAATGATGACAAAATATGAAAGTCGTGACTTTTCTAAAATGTCTTTTTTATCGAAGCATTGTTTTTTAGCTCTCCAAAGCCTTGGAGAATAATCTTGAAGCTGCCGAAAAGTGGCTTTAAAGAAAATATTGAAACTACCTCGGACCGAAAAGAAACCAAATGAATTAGTAATCAAGATGGCGACCACACAATGCTGTCTACCATACGGAAAAGACGGCGTCATTGTTTGTGACAGATAATAAGAAAGAACGGAATAGAAAACATGGTAACTAGTGGAAAAGTTTAAGTTAAAAGAGCCAGCGGAAGAAGACAAAGACTGACGTATATCCGCAGAGGCGGCGCTGGTTTTTTTGTCTGGGTGGGTCTAATGAAATCTACACAACCAGGAGTCCAGGACCCGGCTAAGACTACCCCTCCCCCCCAAGAAAAACAAAATTTCTCTGCGGATTTGCACGATTTTCTCGGGTGCCCCTGCCCGTGGCTGGGTGGGTCCGGACCCGCGGACCCACCCCCTCAGCGCCGCCCCTGTATATCCGTAATATACTGACCGACGCTGCACTAATTAATATTTATGACCTGTCGCTGGCTGCTGCTGTTTCAGCAGATTTTTAAATAAAAATTTGTATATTTTAGATAATAAATTACTGTATATACTTTTGCATGCATTTGATTGGTAATATGGTGTTGTACTTCCATTATTAAGCCTAGATTCTCTTGGAATTGCTTACCCGTAAGTGGCATGCTGAAACTGAAATAGGTTAGGCCTATCATGCCGCAGCTTAGAGATAGTCCAGTTCAGGAGAAGTCGCATCCGTAACGCCGGATGATGTTACGGGTGTGACTTCCTCTGAACTGTTCGCTAGAAGACTCAAAACAAACTTGTTTAATATTTCGTATAGACGAGATATAATTTCCTGTAAAGCGCTCTTGATTTTGACCTTCTGTCATGCTTATTGCACTATATAAGTTGTCAGTTATAAATAAATAAATAAATAAATTAGTCACGTCGTAATTGTAATGATGTTCGTGAAAAATTAACTCGTTCAAATTAGGCGCAAAGAGGATCACCGACCCTGTACGGAGTACTTGCTGACCGTGATGCAGAACGCCAGGTTATCAGGGCATTCGGTCGGCAGAGGGGCTTGACTGATGCAGGAGCTTTGTCCGGTGGCGGTGTCACACACCGAGCACCGAATGCCAAACGCTAAACAAACAAATGAACGATTTTTTTAAACATCGAAGACGCAACGCTCCTCTGAGTTTCGTCCATTATAACGCAGTTCATAATGTGTGTGTCAATAGCCGAACATGAAATCAAAAACGAAAAATGTGCATTAACTCTCTAAGAAAACGACCTTTAAAACGAGGCTATAACTTCTCAAAATGCAACTGCTTTGAAAGTAGCTCGGCTCCTTCAAAGAGTGAGTGGACTTTCCTTTTGAAGAAACTTAACTTATTATTTGTGTCAAAAAATAGTGTCATGAAGATCTTAGATGTTCATATATGACATAGGCAGAGGCATCTTAAGCTGAGCCATACAAATGATCGATATATAATACCAATCGATATATTATGTCTCACATAGTTAATCTTATAAGCTAAGTATAAGATAGTTCGTGCTGTTATTCCAGTACATGTCCAACATTTGCCTTACCCTCTGCCTCGGCAGATATGTGAATGCTCTAAGTCCAACTAGCCCCAAATAACGGACTCGGCCGCAACGCTGATTGGCGAGCTGGCTCTGCGCAGAGCTGACACATGCAGACTCTATTCTGGTCGCTGATAATAAAGTGCGCTTGTGCAAATGCAATCTAATGCATCGCTCACATCCGAGCAATAATTTCAGATGCCGGATTAAATGCCATGCAGCGAATAGTCTTGAGAGATGAAAGAAAGTCAATTTATGGATGCGATTAAGGGAAAAGAGAGACAGAGACAGAACGTCAATTCGTTTGATTTATTCCTTCTTCTGATCGTTCGTCTTTCTCTCATTCGTCGTAGAATGACTTCGATGAACGGAAGACAGGAAGCACATTAGAGCATCTGACCACTTCCTGTCTTCCGTCCTCGTCCTCGCTTCCTCTGAAAAGTGTCATTTAATTCTTAGATCCGGAAGTGATCTCTCTTAATTAGAACATCTTTCCTTCCGGGCTTTAGTCTAAAGGCGACGTAGGTTGTCTAAACGTTGCCCTTTCTTGTCTCCGTTGTCAATGGTAACAACAGATGAGTCGTTGCACGTGGGAATGTTGGGACAATCGATTGACAGAGGACAGGAGGGGTTCTCTGTCTCTGTCTCTGTCTCCAGAGCGTCTAAAGTCGATCGCTCGAGAAACGAATGAATCGATTTCAGAAAAAAAAGCAGTTTCGAAGCGAGTGTCGTTATTTCTCTCTTCTTTCTTTCTCCTTTTCTTTTAAAGCCGATAATAATGTATTCAGATTGAAAGCTGACCAACACTCCAATGCGCTCAGCATAATCAATTTTGACAAATAATACGACGATATCAATTTTAATTTATTAAAATTATCCACATATCGCTAAAGAATGCCAACTCATGTATATCATCTGTGCATATTAGTGTGTGTGTGTGCAGTGGCGGTTCCAGGATTTCTTGGTGGGGATGAAATGAATTCATAGGAAGTTGGTGGGAGGTGAAAAGAGAGGAAAAAATCAATAAACTTTGCCAAAAAAGAAAAAGGCTGACCAGCAAAAAAGTGCAATTTTTCTAGAATTTTATTAGATTTTACCGAAAACTAGATTGACAAGCAAAAAAGGTCACCCGCAGTTTTCCCCCGTCATTTTACTTGACTTTTACCCAAAAATAGTTTGACAACCAAAAAAAAGTCCGATGGGGGATGCATCCCCACTCATTCCCCACGTTGAACTGCCACTGTGTGTGTTTGTATGCGTGTGTATCAGAAGAGAGATATTTAACAATTTTACTGGGGTTGTCTTTCTTGACCAGGTGAAAGTCGAAACTTGGTATGCCATGCAGTCTTCTTCTTATCTCAATGAACTTTTCACTCCGCCTTTTCCCACTGCCTCAACCCACCTATTCAGACCGTAGGGACGTACCTGTCTCCAGAACATGCACCACTTTTATCCAGCGTTGAGAATTTAGAGCCATTGGACCCTCTCTTTCAGATAATCTGATTCCAACTGTTCCTCATTTCTTACCTCTTACGAAAGCTGACTTCGAAAACTCATTAACGTCTCGCCTATTTCCGACGTGAATCTGAAGGCCAAAACGTAACCGAGTAAATGTAGAAAAGGTGCTATAAAAATCCTACATTACATTCGTTGAATTACTGAATTATCATTTCTAATTTTATCTGTTCTTTAGCTATCGCTTCAAATACCTGTTGCTTACATCTGGACTATTAAGTTCGACTATCCGTCTATCAGACTCTATCAACCTGTCCATTTACCTACTTACATACTTAGGGCCCACCTATTACCTGTCTTACGTCTGTTTGCCTAGTTGTTCTTTCGAATGCTTAGTGTTTTCTTTGCCATGTCATTGCGTCTGAAATGCGTTGTGTTCGCCGACTTCGTAAAAGCTTCTCGCTGTTTTAGAAGAACGTTAATCGCCTTTCGGACACAAACACTTAATAGAGAGAACCACAGAGACAGACAGAAGAGAGGACGAATGAAGGAGGAGGAGAGGACTGTGGAGAAAAGGAGGAGGAGGAGGAGGAGGAGAGAGAAAGAGGAAGAGAGCGCGGTCTTTTAATCTGTCGATTTAATTCTGCAGTCATTGAGAAAGTAGAGTTACTTAATATGAAGCGAACTAGATAGCGCCGACTGTAGAGGAGTCATTAGCTGTGCAATGGAATACACGCGCAGATGCTGCTGCTTATGTGCAATTATTTTAGAACAAATTAATAAATATGATAATTATAACCGAAGGAATTTAGTGACCTGTTTTGGTTTTTAACCAATTGACGACTAACGTCTTTCCTCTATTTCGCTTTGCAACCCTAAAGAAAAATTGTCTCATAGACCGACACCACGGTTTGACTGAAAATTTCAAAATTTCAAAATTCTTCTTAAATTTTTGAAAATTGTCAGTTAAAGAGTAGTCAACGGATGTTGCTTTTAAACATTGATTTACGTTTCCTTGATTTTTAATTTTTATTTTTATTCGAGAATATGCGATTTAATATCTAACTAGAGTCGATTGCTGCTGAATTCCAAGGTCTTCTAGGCGACAGGTAAGTAGGCCTAATGGACACGATCATAAACACACGAAATACTTATTTAGATTGCAAAATATCATTTCACTGTGATTATTGATCAAGGAAATGACATTTTAATAGGAAACTTTGCTTTTCGGCTGCAGTACGTGTGCCAAAAATTCGTTTCCACTAAGTAAGTAAGTAAGTAAGTAAGTAAGTAAGTAAGTAAGTAAGTAAGTAAGTAAGTAAGTAAGTGATTTCAAGACAGGAGTGCTCTAGATTAAAATGACTACATGTGTTGCAAACGATGCTCAGAATCGAATACATTACTTTTTGACCTTTCATTTGACATTATTTAGCCTGAACTTAATCTGTGCGAAAATTTGAGGCTGAAGCAGATTTCTTTCTCATCAGCTGACGCCCTGAGTGATGGAAATTGAAGGATGCGAGAGAAACGCTAACACAAGGCTACTCAGTTGGCGGACCGCGCCGTCCACAGTGCGTGCGGACGACGCTTTTCTTTTTTAATACTCGTCGGCAAAAATTAACTCAAGTCCCTTTGGTCGGACCGGACCTTATGGTCGTATCTTGGTGCAAATTTTCGGACGGCCACGCAAAGAATTTGAGTAGCCCTTATCTGAGTTTAACACATATTATCTTATTATAATTAATTAAGCGTACACGCAAAACTTTGTGATATGAATAGTGGCGTAGCGTGCCAATGGCTAGTATGGCTTTAGCCATGGGCGGCACATATGAAGGGGCGGCAAATTTTCGAAGCGGCGACCTTTTTTGCTTGTCAGGAAAGTCGTGAACTTAGAAGGTGCCGCAAATCAAGTGACGACCTTTTTTGCTTGTCAAGTGATTTTCAGTGAAGGCGGGAAGTTTTTAGAAGAGGCGGCAAATTTTAAATATACAAATTTTTTGAAGACACCATAGATCCGCCTCTGATATGCACGCATTTGGGAGTCGGATTAGCAGTGAGCCAGAGGCGGACTCTCTCTCTCCGCCACGCGCAAATAGCAATACTTAGCACCTGATGCTCCCTCTTGCCTTTAGACAACAGTTGCTTCTGTTAGAGATATTAAGCTATTATGTCAAATCACACAGATACCTAATGTATGCAAAACAGGCTCATAGATATAGTTATGCGATGCTCGTAATGTAAATATCCTTATGGCGTTCCTGGCGCTGAATGCTTGCTTACTAATAATCATTATTCTCCAGGAATTTTCATTCTTATTCAAACCCCTTCTGTTCTGTCTTCCTGTGACAAAGCGCCTTATTGCGCGCGTTTTGGTAGTTGTGTGCGGCTGCTTTGTCAGGCATTTGGTGCGGTAACCCTTCTTGGTCCTCGATCCAGTTGATTCGTGCACATTGTTAGTAATTTCGTTTATTAAAAGCCGCAGCTGGATTTGCTTCGCAGGTCAGTTGAACAGTTTCCTACATTGCTGTTCATTTCAGTGGCTGAGACTGATTAGAAGAAGTCTTTGCTCAGACGTAATAAGTTTGACGCAGTGTGACGCACTCGATCGCTCGAAAATTCTGAAAACGCTTTGCGAAAATTTCATATCAACTCTAAGCATTTGCGATCGAGAAACTTATTTGATTGTTGAATCTATTGTAGTTCGTTTTTTCTGGTGGTATTTAGTGTAATCAAGAGATTCTTTACTTCAAATGCATGCCGCGAAAAGCAAATTATTTGACCGCAATACGTTCCGCAATCCAACAAGGAATGATATCCGAAACAAGGCAACAAGGGCGACAAAAAACAAGATGGAAGGAGTGAACAGGACTGTAGGCGTCAGCAACAGTCGACAAAACACAGGGCAGACGATGCTGGAGAGAAGAAATTCATGTTGTCACCTCAACTTTAGTTCTTAAGAAAGGAAGCAGAAGATGAAAACGTCGCGACACTCAGCTATTGAAAATCAATCGAATCTTCTGATGAAATTTTTGTAAGCTTCGATCAAAAATGGTGGCTAAAAAGTGGTCATAGAATCAAACTTCTGTAGCTCTTACCTTCATCCTGCGTTGAAATTACAATGACGACGCAGATTAGAACGCGAGCGATCATCCGACTCAGCATTTCTCTCGAATCTTTCGTCAGAAAAACAAGATGTGTGCGCCAGAGACGTTTCTGTTCGAATTGCGTTTTCCGATCGAAGTTCGTTGACCATTTAAAGACGAGAGAGAGACTAACTGCAGCCAAAGCGATCGACTGGAGACATTCATCGACGCACAGGGGGCGGGGGTGGTTCCCATCGCATCTTGTGCTGCTGCTAACGATGAAGTTGTCGACGGTTAGTTCTGGTCGAAGAAGAGAGAAACACAGACAGACAGAGAAAGATTGAGAGAGAGACTTGCAGAATACAGTTATGGTCTTTGAATGAATGCGCCGGCGTCTTTAAAATACTCAATTTGAAAGGATGAAACGTCTGGTTCTTTTCTTTGCGAAGCATAATTTACTATAACTTGAATGAATCTATTCAAATGTCTCAGTAGATCGGGAATGGACGGAAAGGGCATGAAACTCTACAAACAGCAACGGTCAAAATAAATGGAAAATAGGGAAATTGGTTAAAATACAAAGGAGCAAGACAGTGGTGTGGGTTATCGCCAGAATTCTTTAACGCATGTGGAGGGAAAATTTTTGAAAACACGGAACATTTAGAAGGAATATTACAATAGGAGGACAAAATATAAACAAACTGAGATTCTCGGATGATGCAGCAATAGTGGAATATACGCAGCAGAATCTCTCTCCATCCCCCATACTCGGACAGTTCTTGGTTCTCGTGCTTTCTCAGTTTCTGCCCCAAAACTCTGGAACTGATTGCCTCAGCATGTTCGCATTGCAAATTCATTACAAATTTTTAGAGCAAGATTAAAAACCCATCTTTTTGACCGGGCTTATCCACCATAGACTGTCACCCGTTTGTCCGGCCGGATACCCTGGATTTGACCTGGATCTTTAGTGATTTGGATTTGGTGTGCCATCGGTTGATGCTCCTGTGCATTATGAAAGTGGCGCTATAGAAGTTTAAGATTAGATTAGATAGATTAGATTAGCAGAATTTGCAGAAATTGGTAGATGAAGCAGGCCTAATTAAAGAAGAAGAAAGCAACGGATATTGAAAATTAACACAAAGAAAATACATTGCATGGTAATTTCCAAGAAACAGGAAGTAAATGCATTCAAGTATATTGGAAGCTGGATCACTAACGATGGGAAAAGTGACAAAGATACAACAACAAGAATAGCCAGATCAGCTTTTGCACAGCTAAGACGTATTAACAGCATCGTCTCTACTCATAGATGGAATTTAAAATCTTGCGACTTAAAGGTTTAAAGACGTAACATTTCTCACAAAATCGCGTCTTTGTGCTCCTTCTCAACGGGCGGATGTACAATTTCTTGTCTTACGAAACAATGTGTGTCCTGGATTAAACCGAAGACCTATCCGTCATAATCTTTATGTCGCCTTGTCTCCATCTGTTCGTTTTCATTCATTGCTTTGGCTTTCGTCTTGATCTTCGACGAAATCTTAGCCGAGTGATTTGTCTTTCCTCAGCTGATGTACAGATGAGAGTACAGTAGGCTATATTCGATAATAGTTTCATGGTTAGTTTAGACTTTGAGACAATGCAGCAAAATTGATCGCAAAAGACTTGGCGGAGGATAAAATTCTAAGGCTATGGCTTCCAGAGAAGAGAATCGGTTACTTGATTGAAATCAATAATTGGCTTTTGAATATTATTCAATAGTTAATTAAATAGCGATTACTATCTTCAATCTGCTTCGCTGCTGAATAAATTAATTTTAATTTAATTTAGATTTTATTTTATCATTACCGTGGAGGAGTAATAACAGAAGATGGGGAAAGCGGAAAATACGTAAAGAAAAGAATTGGATTAGCGAATGACACCGGGGAAACGAGATAAAATTTGGACGTCAACAGTTTATCAATAGACACCACAACTACGGCATACAAGAAAATGATATTACGGATCCTGAGGTGAGGACCCGAATGCTGAAGGATGAAAAAGAAGATGAAAGAAAGATACCTTTGAAATGGCTTGGCTAAGAAGACCAGGAACGAAGTAACGAGAGAGACAGAGAAATAGAGAGAGAGAGAGAGAGAGAGAGAGAGAGAGAGAGAGAGAGAGTGAGAGAGAGAGAGAATAAGTCCCAGTGGCGAGCGCAGAATTTTCCAGAAACGTGCTGGACAGTTTCTGCTGACGTAATCAGCTACGGCTGCTACGCTGCTGATCTAATTTTATTATTTTGCCACGTTCGGATCATTCGGATTGGCTGTTTGTCTTGTAGTCATTTCGATGACTTATAAGTACAATCTAGTTGTGAACTTTGTAGCTTTATCTACATCTGTGGATTACAGTTTGTCGTTTTACTAGATCGCTTAACATTAGATTCATCCTAATTCTTTTAAAGTTTAACCGCCATACATTTGTATTTCAGTAACATTTAGGTCTACTGCTAAAGTCGATCAGTCGATCGTTTGAGTTATATGCTCAGTGTTGCATCCAGACCGGATAAGGAGGAAATTCCTCCCTCCCCAACCCCCAATCTTAGGTTTTCACAAACAAAACTTGCAGAAATTTAGGAGTCAAGGTAATTTTTCACAAAGCCATTCCCCGAAATGTCATAAAACCCCCAAGGCAGAGGAGAGTGTATGCACCGCTGTATATACTATTTCATCATTTGCACCTATACCGCTTAGTAATGAATCTTAGCAAATCAAAGCTATAAGTTAGGTTACTGCCTTAGTTAAGAGCAGCAATTATCACACAATATGATACGGTATCCAAATGCCAGCGTATATCCTGTACACATTCCAGGCGTTAGACAAAGTTCAGCATGTGTTGTTAATATAATATATTTCGGCCTAGTTAGATCACCCTAACACCGTAATACCCTTGTCGCCTCAAGTTAACCTGGAAAATTACGCGACGGATCGATGAATATTGAATGAGCTATTCGACAGACGGCTTCCTGCTTACAATTGACCAAATGAGTCGTCATCGCCATTACGAATCTTATTCAGTGCAGCAGCTGGTGCAGTGTACGGACATTTTACGAACAGAACCGCCGAGAGAAAAATTCCGGGCCTCTGTGCAAAGGATAGCTACGGGTCTCTAACAAGTGTCAAAAAACCGATGATGACCTTTTTCTGCTTGCCGGGTTGTTTACGATGTTAATGCCTGATCGGTCAGGGCCCCTGACAATCGCCGGGCCTCTGTGCCAATGACAATGATGGTGACCTTTTTTGCTGGTCAGTCTTTTTCATGGTTCAGGCTAATGTTAATACATCATCATCACCGGCCCGGGCCCCCTGCAGATCCAAAGTCGGAGAGAGCTGTATTGATGGCGGTAGACAATTCCATGCCCGAGCCGCGGCCGCGGGAAATGCTCGATCTCCGACGGTTCGGAGGCGCGTCCTCGGGACCACCAAATAAGGCGGATCCC